>JAPDSC010028569.1:0-11211 GCA_026290005.1 Latrodectus geometricus
TACTTTCTCCTTAGTATGCATGATTATTTAAACATTAACACATTTTTTTTTCAATAAAACAAACACACATTTGATTACAGCGACGCGATACAAAATTTAACACAGCTCACATATGAATTACACGTATTTTAATAAAAAAAATATGAAATAAAAAAAAATAAGGGTAATCCCTGGCAACGGCAGCTAATAACTCATAATCATAACGATTCCCTTCAAGGCCTTAAATAATTACGACCAACTTAAATAAACCGTAAAATTTTCCAGCAAACGGAGCGGAAAGCAGTTATAGGAATTCAACTTTCCTTCGGAAGTGATCACGAAAACGAAAGAGGTGGAAAAGCAAGAGTGCTAGAGGCAGCTACGAAAAGAAAAGCAGATGTCAATAAATAAGAAGGAACGAGACAGATTTCCTTGGCCTTGTCGTTCCAGCTCGGAGCATCACAAAGGAGCACGTTTCCCATTCATCTCTTCCATTTGTTCTTTCTTGTCTCTTTCTGTTTCTCACAACGCCCGCGGAACGTGTTCTCTACCAAAAGAATATTTTATACCCCACTTTTAGGTAGGCGATAACGCTTTCCCTTTTTTTCTTTTCCTGGAGGTCTCCCGGAATCGCTCGTGCGGTGGATAGTAGATGACGGAACAAATTTGTCTGTTTTCCGGAAGAAATGTGTTATGTGGACGCTGGAATGTGAGCGGAAGCATTAAGAATGGCAGGGTTTTTCGTGAGGTGTAAGATTGGCTGAAGGGGTTGAAAAGGAAATAGTTTGTCGATTACTGCAACTGTTCATAGTATATTGAGTTATGGAATAAGGTACACGAATCGAAATCTGAAAAAGTGACACTTTATGCAAAGGGAATAATTTATATTTAACGTAAAATTAATAGAATTCATCTAAATGCTTAGATTATTTCATTACGTGCTACATAATATTTTGTGTGAAAAAAAATATGTATATAAAACACAAATTTTCATATAAATTAAATTACTTGTCATCATTGCAGATTGCGAAAATTTTCAGTATTTTATGTACATAATCCTATTAAGTAAACAAAATCTCTCCTGAATTAAAAAAAAAAAAAAAAAGAAATTAACGTACGTACTGTAGGCATAAATCATGAATTAGAACGTTTAATATATTTTATTTAAAAAGTCCATATGAATGATATTTTTCCCTTTCATATGAAAGAGATACATAAACTTCAAGTATTTAAATAAACAGATATTAAAAAAACAATTTTCTTTATACCAAGCAATTCAAACCATTGTTTCTCAAAGTAGAATTGAGGTAATATTCAAAAAAAAAAAAAAAAAGAGAGAGAGAGAGAGAGAGTATGATACTCACATAATCCATTATTATTATTTGATTAAAACAATAATTGATTAAATCAATGCGTGAACATTCAGAATAATTTTTTTAATAACAAATCTATTTTGATATAATCTTAATGTGCAAAGAAAAGATAATATATATATAAGATATATATTGTGACTGAAATACGTGACAAAATATAGATGTAACTCCAAAAGGACATGGAACAATGGAAACAAATATTGTTTGCCACTCGACTGAAATTGTTTCATATTAATTGATATATTTTAGTCATTCGGTTATAAGCTTTGATAGACACGGAGAATAAATATGAAATATAAATTAAAGAAAAGGAATTATTATATGTAGTTACATGCATTCGAAGTGTATAAAAATGCCCGATATTAAAGCCAACAAATGGTAAAGCAACACCTTATTTTATGACTAATGATACTTTTTTTGTTTGCTTGTTTCCCTATGTGAAAAATATCTTTTTACAACAAAATAAAATAACATTAAATTATTTTTCGTATTTATTTTATGTAAAAAGTAAGCATTTACATAACATGTGAGTTATAATAAATTCTAATATTATTTGAAGAGTATGTAAAATACGATAAAGATTGGAAATAACTTAAAACTTGCTTACACAAGTTTAAGGGATCAAATGCTACTTAAAAATATTGTCGGCAGTATTCTAAGGCCTACATAGTAAGAAATGGAACCAATACTTAAAGTGTATAGTAAATATTTGTCATGCCCACAGAAAGTAATTAGGAAATAATTAAATTTTAAAGACAATATTACGGAAAAAAATTATACATTATTTTTGTTAAATAAATTTGTATTTTCAAGTGGTTGAGTTTAAAAGAAAATTAATACCAAATCATGACATTCACCTCATCAATGGTGAAATGATAAATTAATTGATAGTAATAGACAAATATAAACATATTAAAATTTCTATAAACTTAAGGTTAGTTTCTTGAATAAGTAAAGTTTGCTCAATTTAACTATAGCAAATATTCTCGTACTTGAAGTTTCAAGGTAAAGAAAATCACAATGAAATCTTAGAGCCCACGCTTGATATGTCAATTCCTGACAAAAAGAAAGACTTGTAATGAACAATGCATCCCTTTCACAGCAATACGACAGCCGAACAGTCTCCAATTGCTAAGAACGTGAACACAAAACAAATCACATTGATTCTTTAACGTCCGCTCGAGGAATTTATTTAACTGACTGTGTCGTTTGTCAAAGGAGTCTAGTGACATTGGAATAAGCACTTCCCGACTGCAAATAATGGATAGAATTCATTAAGTTCTAGAATCTCGACTTCAATAGGATATTTTCAGCTAATTTCTGAAGTGTTGAAAGCTAGACGGATTGCTAAATTGGCGCAAAAGTAAACAATGATTACTGAATCATTGCCAAAGTTTCCAATTTCACTTTACGTCCATGGGAGTTTTAAATGCTATAGAGAAATAAAGTGTCCTTAGCTTTCAAGACCAAAAAATTTATTTCTAAATTATTCAGAGAAATATAAAATCTCACTATCATGGTAACAATTATAATACATCCGTGCATGTATGTACACATTTCTTTCAATCTTTAGCAATATAAATTTGTTTTCTTTTACATCAAATTAATATCTCAATAGATTTCTCAATTTAACTTTAACAAGTGACATTATGAAATATT
Source organism: Latrodectus geometricus (assembly GCA_026290005.1). Taxonomy (NCBI): domain Eukaryota; kingdom Metazoa; phylum Arthropoda; class Arachnida; order Araneae; family Theridiidae; genus Latrodectus; species Latrodectus geometricus. Next base: position 3,012 of record JAPDSC010028569.1, read on the forward strand.
TTAATACTTGAAATAATTCATTAATGAAATATTTCGTAATATTAAAGCAATACTCATAACATTCATTTCCTAATTGTATTATATAGAGAAAAAATATTTCAATGGTGGACTGCTTCGCAAAACAATTTTCGGAGAAATAATGATTGCAAAGAATTATTTTAAAGTTTGTTTGTTTTTTAAATTAAATTAAGGAATTTAAAAAAATTCGATGTTTCAAAAAACTGGCATAGTTGAATCAACCAAATAATTAATAATAGTCTTCATTTCTGTAGGTAAACACATTTGTTCGTTCCTACGCAAAAAAGAAAAAGTATTTGTAAAGTGCGTGAAAAGTTTAAGACATAGTCAAACTAACACTAAAAGCATTTTTCATTCAAAATTTCCAAATGAAATAAACATTTTGTTGTATTTATCGAATTATTTATTGTAATACGTATACTTCTTTATAGAATAGTGAAAAAAATTAATTTAAATGACACTTTTATTTTAAATTCTATAATTCCTTGGATTCGGAAATTTATATGTGAATTGGTGTTTACAAATCTAACAATTATTCGAAAAGATATTAATTTTTCCTCTTTAAAAACCTTAATACCGAAATTGATATTTCTGAAACTCAAACATATTCTTAACATATAAAAAACATTAATAATTTTAAAATTGCATATTTTTCAATAAGAAAAGAAACATACTTATTAATTTAAATTATATTTTTAAAATTATTTAATAAAATGTACTTATTAAATAAATGAAATAGCTAATTTGTGCAAATCATCTGTAATTACAAAGATAACAATTAAAATATACAGATATATGAAATGTTTTCTTCGATTAAACTTACTTATTTAAATTAATTCTTCATTTACTTAAAATTAATAAATCGATAATTTAATAAATATTATTTAGTTAATATCGATAAATCGATGATATTCTTAGATCACTGCATATATTAAGGCAATACAAAATTGAATTCTACTTATAATCATGTTAATTTATATCGCTGCTGCTTAAAATATGTTCACTTTCTTGCTAAAAAACTACAATACGTGTATACTTTTTTGCAAACATTTAACTTATTATGCAACTAGTGCTAATAACATATCCCCAGTTAATATTCATTCAGTATAAAATAGTATTAAGAATTAATTATGATCACAATAATAATGAACACAGTTGTAATTATGAATAAGCAATTCATTATGTAATTGGAAGAAAATGCTTAATCAAATCACCCATTCCATCATACATACAGAAATGAATTAATCATGTGACCAAATAAAGACGGTGAAAATCGGAAATTTGAAATTCTCTCAGTGAGAAAATGTTAATTCATAATAAATACAGGAGGATTTAACAGAATTCAAACAAAACAAAGAATAGTTAGATCTGAAAACGATATGGAAAAAAAAACACTCCAAGACAAAATAATTCTCTAGTATTCGTACCTCTATTATGTCAATAGCAGTTAACTCAGGTGCTAGAGAAATTCTACGAAAGAACAAAAGCGACAAAGAAAAAAAAAACTACTGGATTCAATTATTCCTTTTGATAATTGAATTACTAACACACGCTTGAATCAACCAGTGTTAGATGAATTAACTGATTTTTACGATGAATGTAGTGGCAACAGAAGAGCGAAAAAGGAATGTAAGTGAAGAAGAAGAAAAAAAGTTCGAAAATCTTGCGCTTCTGCATGTTCAAAACTTGCCATTCTTCGCAAAGCAATTTCCAGCTGCATTATTGAATAAAATAATCACATTAACGCCAAAGAATGTAAGCGCGGCAAAGTAATAAAAAAAACCATAAAAGTAGGTTTTTGTGAATTAATAAAATAAAGGTCAAAGAAAAAGTTATATACTTCTGGTGAGTGAAAAATATTGATGAGTTGTTTGAAGTTTCAGAATTAGTTACCACATTCCCTGTGGTCGTTTGATTTAAAAAAAAAAAATAAATAAAATAAAATAAAATATAGTCGGCGTTTATTCCAAAATAGAAAAGAAATTTTTTTTTATTCCAACTTCACCTAAGTTTCACTAGTTATCCTTAAAACAAATCTGACATGTTCAGTCAGAAATATAAGTTAAAAGAACCATTTTTCTTAGAGATGATTTGAATACGAAATTCGTTTATATTACTTCGGCACATAAAATCCAACTACAAAAAACTTGACACATCCCTAAAATAAAATGTATTCACCATGACTAATTCATAAAGTACTAATTTTCAAATTTACGATTCTTAAATAGAATTGAAATAAAAGTAGTTAGAAATAATAAACTAAACATTGTTTGAGATTCGAATTTTTTTTTTTATGGAATTTTTATAACTTTTACATAAGTAATAATGTGTAAATGCGTGAAAACATAATTAATAAAAACATAATATAATAATTATTTGTGGAAGAGATTGTTTTTAAATAAAATAGTTTCTCCAATAAAATATAGCTAATTAGATTGTAAACGCATAACAATTAAATTTGAAGTGCCCAAAAGGGCATAAAAACCTATTTACTAATAAATTAAACCTGCGTACTATAAAGTAATAAAATATTTTTAAGAATCAAATTCTTTAAGTGTATTTAATAGATTTTGAACAAAAATGTCAATATTTTGTTTCTAAAGTGTTTTCTTATCAAATAAGGGAAATTCCTTTTAACTAACTTTTCTTTTTAAACTGAACTCATAAAAATACTATTTGACAGGAAAAATATACGAAGATTTTGCGAAAGCATTGCTAAAATAAAAAAGTAATATTTCCGTGCAACCAACCATATATTGCGAAATTTATTATGTATAAAAAATGACATTAAGTTAATAGAAATCGTTGAAACAATAATTAATGTAATACAACAAAAAATCAACAAAAATACTAAAAATATTTTTAGTTAAAGGATAATAGTCTTAAATTTTATAAGACTAGAATTTTTGTTATTTTTAATCGAAGTATGTCCAAAAGAAAATATAAGTAATGATCTTATTTATATATATAAAATTAAAGTATAGTAAAATCTTTATTTATATTTTTTATTTATAATGGCCGGCACCCTTGAGCAAGTAAGTACATTAGCCCATTTGCCTCAACAAGGCCGGAAACTGCTACTCATTTTATCGTTACCCGGTGGACATCTGTGAACCAAGTCACGGAGGTACGAGTAGCATCGCCCACGCCACACTACCACAAACCCGTTTACAGGGCGGGCCACATTCATCCATCATCTGAGGAAAGGACAAGAAACACAGAGAGAGAAGGAGAAAGTACATCCATGCCCGAGCCAGGATTCGAACCCAGGTCTTCCCCATTCGTAGTCAGTTACGCTAACCACTAGACAGGTTGGGACAGACAGGATTTTCATATATATATATATACAAATTGAAAATTATAATTAATAAAATACGTAATTAAAAATAATTTAAAAAATTACTAACACTTATATGGAAAATTAGAGACAAAAATTTTAATTATTTTAAAGAAGTAATTTAATTAAATGATTAATTTTGAACAAATCAAGTTATGCTATGTTTTAATACAAATGAAACATAATTTATTTTAAATGCTTAACATAATACGAAATAAATATATCGCCTTCATAGATACATTTTAGGAAAAAATAATATTGGAAATTCATTTTCTTCAGTGAAATATGGAAAATGTTTCAACTATAACATCTCAACGAAATGGAGAAGGCATTTTTGGAAGTGAAGCAAATGCGCTGTTTTATTGAGCATTTCCATTTTTCCCAAACAAAAGGATAAAAACAAGACAGTAAAATTTAATCCCATCTTCGGAGTAAATTCAGAACGCTGAAGAAAACATTTCTTATAGTCTAAGCGGCAAACATGGAAATATAATTCCACGTCAATTTCATACATCAAACAATAAAACTAAGAATCTGGAAACCTTGTTAAGCGCGTTGACCTGAGGAATTGGGAAAGGTGCCCAAATTCTGAATCCCCCCCACCCTTTTTTTTCCACCCTCCAAATAAAAATCTAGCTTCCATATTTACTTTTGTTCGAGCATTTTTCGCGCTTATCCTGCTTTTCTTCACTGTTCTTGGCACTTATTCAGAAACTTTTTACTCCGGCTGTCCGAGCAGACAGATATAACGGATAAAGACGGTGGGGGGGTATAAAGAGGGAAGGAAAAAAACATTAAAAAAAAAGAAGAGTGGAGGGAAGGGGATATAAAAAAAAACTTCCTTGAAGAGAGCGAGGGTGAGAAAAACCAGAAAAAGTTTAACTGGATTCATCCCTATGCGCTTTTTCATGCCGCATTTTCTTTTATCTGAATACGCTGCGAACGGAGGAGAGAAGAAAATCTTAGAAGTAGGAGCAAACTAAAAATCGGAAAATCTATTTTCAAGGAAATTTCCAACTGCCGATAACTCACGTCGATTGAGTTAGAGAGCCCCTGCGTTTAAAGCTAACGCTGGATACTTTGCTGCATCAATCTGAACTTTGATATGGGATTTCTTCGGCTACAATGTGAATTTCTTACCGTTATCTAGTTCGAGATTTATCTGAGCCAGAAGAATTTTATCTTATAAATGACTGTAACATTCACAAGAACAAATCTCTCATTCCGGACTTCTCATCGATTTCAGAGAAACAGTTGTTTTCCTTCGAAGAATTTCAATGTACACTTATATACATACATTTCTATTAAAAATAAGATTTATATATGCCTAATATTTAAATATTAATAAATTTACTTTTTTATAATCTAAAAAATATTGCATATTCAGTAAAACTTCACTTCTAGGCAATTAAAATTAATCATTTTTTAAGTCAAAATTATTTTTCTTGCTATAAATCCTTTTTAATGTCAAGTTAAATTATTTCATTTATAATTAATTTTTCCTTAAACTTACTAAACATCCCATACATCATATTTTCGTAACCTTTTTTGACGAGGATTTTAAGTCTTTCATAATTTTTGTAGGTTATTTTGACTAATATTTTATGGTAATCCAATTAATAGTACTTTCCAAACAAAAATTTTTCAAAGCTTTTTTCACTTTGACATTTCACGAAATTTATAAATTACGAGATAAAAAAAAATAGTATGATAAACTAAAACATACAAAATTCCTTCTATTTTCTCTTCTTGAATTGCACAAAAAAAAAAAAGTTCATTTTCAGTTTGTATCGCAAACACGCCTTTCTTGAAAAAGTGTATTTTTCTGCATTGAAAACAGCAATATCTTGAAAAAGGTAAGAGAAAAATTCTTTATTAAAAGAAAGGATTGATATAACGCCATCTATATTGACAGGATTGAATAATACAGTTTTAATTTATATATATATATATATATATATATATATATATATTTGATGATTAGGTAGTTGAGATGTATTAATTTTTTTACAAAAGCATTTCTTTTTCCTTTCCATAAAAGTTTAAACAGAAAATTTATAAATATAATTTTTAATAGTAACATTTGTCGAGACTAAATACAAATTATCGAATTTAAAGAAACAATATTTTCACAATAAAAAGTGATTATAATTAATTATCGTTTTCTTGTTGTAAAATCATGTGTTTCAGAGTTAAAGGAAAACAAAGAAAAATAGATTCAAAAATAGATATTTCCAACAATGGTGATGTAATTATGCAGCATAATAGGCATAATCAAGTTTAAAATATTTTTAACTACATCTAATTTTTTATCATACTTCTTTTTAATGACATTTTTTTAATCAGATTTCATAAAATAATGAAATTCTGCGTGATTTATAAAAGTAATGTACGAACCATATCCATTAGCAAATGATGGCATTAAATCGACACTAGACGCTTTTTAAGAATTATTTCATAACATATTCAAGTTGCTAAGTAACAAGCTTTTAAGGAGAAATCTAATTTAATAATTCATATATTATTTAAAGGAAATAAAGGATGCAAATTTCGATGGTCAAAAATATTGTTGATAGTGTACCTTAGAAATAAATATATTGCTATCATTAAATTTACAAAGCTTATCTATTTAAACATTTACATCCATTTTTTTTCACTTCAGCCAATGTTTTTTGTTTTTTAATAAACAGAATTGTACACGGAATCAGTACCATAAACAATATTAATACGAAATAACAAATATTAATTATTATAACCCAATATAAAAGTAATTATTATAAGACAAATCAAATCCAGAAAACTGCCTTTCAAAATGAGTAGCGGCAAAAAAAGATGTTACAGCAACAACAATCACAGAAGAAATAATACGACGGTCTAATAAACGTAATGGACAACGAAACCTGTAAGGTTTTTCAAGTTAACTTTTTTTTCACAACACAAGTCTGTTATTAAACAACTTGAAATAAACTTTCCTCTTCTGAAGAAACCTTACAAATTCTTACAGTTGTAGTTTTTGTTCTTTAAACGCTTTTCTTTTCACCATTCTTAGCAAGGTTTTCACTCCTTAGACAGGTACTCCACGGCTTAGCAGAAGTAAAATGGTAACCATAGATGGAAAAACCATTTTGTTCTTTCTGTTATCTTAAAGGCAACTTTCTCCAAAACTCAAGAGACTATATATATTTTTATTCTCTTAAGCATTCTATATCAAATAATGGGAGGTAATTCTAGATCTTTCTCGAAAGGATAAGCCTTCCAAATATGTGGAAAATGTGTTAGTGTACGGCCATTCCCTTAATCCATTTAGTTGGTTCGAGATCTTATTGAGCTTTATAATAGACAGATGGTAGACGCATAGCAATTTGCAGGCGAATCGGCATCGATTGTTTTATATTCGTCACAATAAGATAGATATATTTCCATTTAGTTATTTGACTACCCTTTTATCATGCTACCGAAAATAAATTTCTCCCCCTCCTCTTGCATTCAAATATATCAAAGGAAAGATTTATTCAGAAATTTTCAATAGAAATAATACATCCAAACATTTGGCTTTCGATATAAGCGTTTAATTTTTTCAGATAAAATCGTAAAAAGCAGATTTTGTTTAATAGTTTCTTTTCCATTAAGTTTTCTAAAAATTGGTCATTGTTTAAGCCTTTCCTATTATAACTAAAAATGAAAATCTTAATATTAAATTTAGTTTCACCATTGTTTAAACATTTCCTATAACCACTATAAATGAAAATATATCAATTGAATCTAGTTTCAGCACAAGCAAACTGTAATTCATATGATATAGCTTGCAAGAGTCAAGAAATCTACAGTAATATATTTGAAGCTATTATCACATATTAGGCTGGGGAAAAAGTAATCCATTATTTTTTCGGTAGACGTCTGTAGTGATCGATATCTCGTGAGGTATCTATCAAACAATTTCAGATTTATGCTCGTTGGAAAGAAGGTGACATTTGACACTAAAATATCCTTTTGCGGTTTTTTGTTTGATTAATTCAGTTACGAGTACAAGGTTTAAAAATGGAAGATAACAAACAGAAAATTCGATACATTTTCGTTTTTCTCTTGTAACGGCGAAAAAGATAGCCGGGTGGCTAAAATTGTGAAAGTTGTTTATCTTCCTATATAAGACTAACAACCAGTTACGTACAATTTTTGTTTCGTAGATTCTGTTCGGGTATTTTTGATGTTAGAGATGCACCTCGCATGTGGATACAGCATCGTCGAAAATGTCTATAAAATACCAAAAATGATCGAAGTTAACCGCATGTCAGCAGTCGTAACGCGCAAGACCTAAAAATCTACATGAAAGCTGTTTTAAACCTTTTTACAAAGTGAATCCAAAAGAAGTTACATAAAATTCACGTAAAAATAATGGATTTCTTTTTCCCAAAACTAATATGTTAATGTGATAATAGTTTCAAATATGTTTTCATTTATTGCTTAGATCGTTAAATGGTTTTTCCTTCTGATTTTTACTGACATATAAATTATTTTGGCCAATTACAGATGCAAATTTCAATCGTAATATTTAAAAACGACAAAATGAAACAAAAATCTTCAATAAAATGATCAATTGAATTAATTTGTATGGTAATACATTAATAAATAATATTAAAAATAAACTCATATAATTATAACTAATATCGTTCTTTCTGACAAATGTAGACGATGATATTGGTTAGTCTGTTATTCAATGGAATTCTATATGAATAAACAAAAATACTAACATTGTTAAAAATGTTTTAAACCGGAAAAATAAGGAGCATCTACAGAAGATTTGAATTTAACGTATCATTTGGAAATACTTTAGAACAATATAACCTA
>JAPDSC010028575.1:0-11865 GCA_026290005.1 Latrodectus geometricus
CTTGAAAATAGTGTCCTGAAAAATAAAATTCTGTACTCCGACCCCTGCGGAATGGTATCCATAATCTTGTTTGAACTGTGTATTAGTGCATGATTGTCAAACCTCTCTTTCTATGAAGATTGTCATAAGTTTTAGAACAATTTAGTGGACTGCACTTAACTTTATAAAACTTCACTAAAAAGATTCCATTTGGTATCTAATATTTTGATTGAATATTAGACAAATTGTATGATGTGTTAAATGGACTTTTATTAAATTTAAATTTCATCTAGAAAGTAGACTTATTAAAGATGAAAGAAAACGCAGTAATTGTAAAAGAAATTCTGATGATTATGTGAAGCCTCATTTCCTTTCATAATCGTATCTCGTAAACATGGCTTCATCGGGTCACGAGCAAGAGTAAAACAGGTTTAGAATCCCTGTTTTACTCTTGCTGTTATTTCATTAGCAAGATAGTATTTCCATTCTCTATCACTTCCAACGTGCTGATAATTAAGCTTATTTAACATTGATGACACGTGGATCATTTTTTACCAGTTTTCTAAAAAAAAAAAACTCGAGCTTCAAGAAGTCAATATAATTATGTTAAATAAATAAAAAAAATAAACAAATTAAAAATTTTTACATATAAATATTATTTGTGTAGGAAAAAAATATTAGTATTATTTCATTATCAATCAATAAATTACTTGTTAATGAGAGATAAGACATTTGTTTTATGTTGGCTGATTATTATAAACATAACTCCATTTATATAACTAAAAATTTCTGCAAAATTTCACTTTTCTGAAAGAAAAATAAGTTACAAGAAAATGCAGACTTGTGACGCTAAATGAATCCTTATAAATTGGATTTTTTTATGGCCATTAGCATGTATACATTTTCTTTTTTCAGTATTGGAATCTGGAGTTATCTTTAAAATGAAACAAGAAACATACATGTTTGATGTGATTTTAATATTGTTAATTATGGAGTTACATAATGAGGTATTTGCATAATGAAAAAAAGATCTTAAAGTCATCTTAATTTACAAGAATTGCAGCAATTAATGGCATAGAATTTCAGCTTGCATAGTCTTGCATTGATGGAAGTAGTACACCAATGATATGTATCTTCACAATCTAAAATAGAAAGAATTGACATTATTTATGACAAATAAATGTTAATTTTAATTTGGATGCTATGCTTAAATCTGGAGCTAATACTTAAATCCATTTACTCCTTACTTTTTTTTTATCTTAATAGTTATTATTATTATAAAAAATTTCATTTATAGTTGAAATGTCTAAGCTGAGTTTAATGATGCAAACCAAGCTCCCCCTGGTATCAATTTCCAGAGACAACATAGTGGTTCTAAAATTTATGTTTTAAGTGTGTGAAGAAATTAAGTTGTAAATCATCGATTAATTACAAAGAAACGAATAAGAGACACTGCATATATCACTACTTATAAAATGTATTTGATCACAAATTTTAATCTGCACTTTATGTATTTTAATCTATCTATTGATACAGATTAGTATACATAAAATACAGGTTAAGATGTTCTTGGAGTAATTTGTGATATAGGTTAATTTTTATATAATATTTTTCTTTTCTTTTAAATTTGGAATAACAAAGTTTACTTATATTAATAATTCTAATTAAAATTCGCATTCTAATTTAAAGTGTTCTGTTCTTAGAATTAAGTGTGGAAACTACGAGCGTTATCAATGAACTAGATCGATGATCTATAATTGTGCGCTCCATTTTTTCCCACAAATTTGAGAAGAGATTTAGAAACATATTGACTCTTCAAAACGACATTGTGGGATGCTGTAGATTCCTCAAGATATCATTTATACTTCATGAACGCTATGATATATTAAACAGGAGTTATGGTAGTAAAGGTTCATTTTCTTGTTTGAAAGATAGCAGATTGATATTGAACAACCCAAAGATACTTGTGTAGAGAAAATAAATGCATGTTAAGCTTTTGAAAGGTATATCTTTCCGGTAGAGAACGTTTCACGTACTTTCGACGTAGAAGTTAGAAGAAAACAGTTAAGTATTAAAATACATTTGATTATGATTCAAAAAAACGGAATGATGGTGTCTCAGAAGAAACATAAGTGGTAACAAAAATATTTGCGCAATATAAAACAATAATATATACTATGCAAGAAATAATTAAAGCTATCTCTTTCACACAAATTAACATCCTAATCACAATGGATTCAGCATTTATCACTTTTTTGCATCACAACGCGAAAATAATTTGTTTTTCTCTTCTTCCCCCCCCCCTTTAACATACTGTTGTCTTATTTTGAAATATACACCTATCAATATGAAGGAATAATCTGTCATGTTAGTTTTGAAAATATGTATCACACATATAAATAATCTAGCAGTACAGATAAATAGTGACCTGCAACATTTCTATCCCCATAGAAATGATCATCTCGTTCTTTCAAAAAATTTTTATAATTTTAATATTTTTTCAATGTATTTTGCTGGAGTTTCCTTAAGATCTTATTCACCAACGATTTTAGGAAGATACCAACTTGAAAACAATAGCTGATCAAAATATTTACCAAAATCAGTAGAATCCATTAAATTTTGTTCATTGACAATGATTATTATGATTACATCACATTATTTACTAGAAATGAATTACAAAAAGTAATAAAATACCTTCTTAAATATTTTGGTTTATTTATATCTTACGAAAATAGGATTGGTATTTCAAATTGATATCAGTAAAACTTTTAACAAATCGGTTAATTCCCAGTGAACGGTACGATACGCATATATACAATGGTACGCATATATACAATTATTAATTAATTGTATATAATATTGTATAAAGTTATATTATTTCTATAAAATGATTTAATTTTATATTATATAATTATATTAATTGTATATTGTATAATTATATTAATTGTATAAAAATAGCGTACCGTACACTGGGATACAGCCAACAAATCATTGGCATATGATGGCGGAGAATAACATAATTTCTCTTCATAATTCCATCCAAGTCAGTGTTTATTATTTACAATAGTTTGTTATAATCTCTTATTCGACAAATACTTTAACGAAGTAAGAATAATTTTACATCACTTTGTTAAGATAGGGCATATTTTCGATTGATGAGTAAAGATACGTTTTAGTGAAGTTTTATGTATAAATTCCAATTGTGAATAAAGGGTTAACCTGACACTTTTGATGTATAAAGCATAATAGTTAAGGCAACACTTTAAAGCAAGTAAAAGCTCTAAAGATAGTATGAGAGAAACCTAGTGAATCAGTGTTATCTTTTTAATTTGGAATTAAATTTTCCAGTGGACCTTCGAATTAGTTACACAGTCTAACACAGAAGAAACTCAATGGTCATATCAAAAGTTAGTTACCCATAATGTGTAGGCTTACCAGAATGGTTTGAGCTTTGACAGTCTGATGAGGTACAGTTTTGTTTGGAAACGGGCTTAAGTTCCGAATTACATGCAGAATCTGGTAGTAGAGAACCATCTGTTAGTGAAACGCAAGTCACGTTTCTGCTTTGCATCGCTTCTCCACATTTACCTTTGCACTGTAAAGAAACTTCATTAGCGATGCTAGTAAATTATTGAAAAATATGAATAGAATAAGAGATACAATTCTAAATGGTACATATCAATATTAATAAGTTATGATGTAAGTAAAAATCATAAATATTCGTTTGAAGTGCAGCTGTGTGAAGACAAATTTATAAAAGGAATTTTAGTTATAGATTTAGATTTTAAGGAATCTAATTTTTGGCCTTTGGAAAAGTGTACATGTACAGCTGTATAGATACACTCTAAGCCTCAACTCTGTTATTTATTTAATTATTTTAATTTTGTTACTTAATAATTAAATATGATAGTAGATATTTTCATAGTTACTATCATATTAAAAAATGGAATGTTTTTTTCTTTTTGTAAACAAGTAACTATTGTATTACATCTCACAAGGATTCAACATTATCCTTAAAATATTTTCTTCAGAATTCGTAGTTTTACTTCATTTCGGAATGAAAGATCTCAGGCTATATTCCACTCATGATTGGAAATGTAAATTCTAAAGTTTCATTCAGTGACACTCGGGTATTTTTTTTTTTTTTTTTTTTTTTTTACACATAAATATGTCTTATCATCCATAGAAAGTCCTCCTAAAAGACTGATACTTAAAATAAAAGTGAAATAATAGTTATAAGAACAATAATAAAATAATTATAAGATACTAGAAATATCTGTCAAGCAGTAACTAAGAAAAATTCTGTTAAAAAAAACTGATTAAAATCCGTGGAATATTATTATATAGTATTTTTCAAAGGAGTCATCATGGCCCGGAATTGTCTTATGAAATTGATGCTCCGTGGCACTTGTCAATCTATGTTTGCAGTGATTATGCAAAAAATCATATTTGGATTATTTTGGCAAGCAGGATTTATTAAAGAAAACTCTGAAATTAAATTAAGACAAGAATATTAATTTGACGACTTGAGTGAAGATGAGTTATTCATTGATAAACCTGAACAAAGAAACACACTTCTGCTCAAAATTTCATTTTTGGACTTTTTGAATGAGGACTGAGACATAGGAACTGTCGGGTGATCAATTGAAAGAGAATGATAAAGAACTTTCAAGTATCGAAACAAGTAGAAAAACGACCAAGTGCTGCGACCGTCTGTAAAATGAGCTAACAAGATTGGAGTACAAGAAAAACAACAGTAAAATTCTTCTACTACATCGAAAAGAAATTGAAAAATGTGCTTCGATAAATGCAATTTTAAAACAGAAAAAAGACTGATTACGTTGACTGATTTTTCATCAATAAAATGAAAGTAAGAATCGCTTTTAAGTACTTTTCATTTCATGTGTGTTTATATAAAGCGTATTAAATAACTTTTTATAGAAATTTATTTATGAAGAGAAAGTAATTTAGTAAAAAAATAGTTTAAAATTTTATTTTTATATTTTATGTCCTGTTTTAACAGTTCCTATGAGTTTTTAAAAAGGAGCATTTACTGTATATATTAGGTTGGGGAAAAAGAAATCCATTATTTTTACGTGAACTTTTTGTAACTTCTTTCAAATTCGCTTTGTAAAAAGATTTAAAACAGTTTTCATGTAGATTTTTAGGTCTTGTGCGAAGCTACGACTGCTGACATGCTGTCAAGTTTGATAATTTTTGATATTTTATAGACATTCTCGATGATGTTGTATCCATGCGAGGTGCATCTTTAGCATCCAAATACCAAAACGGAATTGACGAAACCAAAATTGTGCGTAACTGGTTGTTACAGTCATATATAGGACGATAAACACCTTTCACAATTTTAGCCACCTGGCTAGCATTTTCGCCATTATAAAAGAAAAACTAAAATGTATCGAATTTTCTGTTTGTTGTCTTCTATTTTTAAAACCTTGTACTCATGACTGAATTAATCAAACAAAAAACCGCAAGAGAATATTTTAGTGTCAAATGTCACCTTTCCAATGAGCATAAATTTGAAATTGCTTGATAGATACCTCACGAGATAGCTATCACTACAGACATCTACCGAAAAAATAATGGATAACTTTTTCCCCAAACTAATATTTAATACAAATTTGAAAATGTGCGTTGTACAGCAATAATTTTTGACATTCATTATTATTTCTTTTTTAAGTTTACAGTTTTTTTATTTAAAATTATATAGAAACAATTATTTTATTTAATAACATTTTGTTGTCAGATAAAAATTTTATTTGCCAAGATTGCTTAAGAAGAAATTGATTGAAACAAGTAGATTATATGCGGCTTTTTTCATGAAATTTTTTAAATGCTGTATACAATATTAATTTTTATAAAAACTAACTCTAATTTTTACTTTTAAGTCCACATGAAAAATATGTTAGAAGAAAATATGCAGAGTTCTTACTTCATTCCATGAACTTGTTTTCCAATTAGATTTTGGCAACAGCTGGTATATGGAACAGTTATCACTTTTGCATTTGCGCATGTGCGGGGGTTGAGATTCTTCGTTGCAATTGGAGAAACTTTCTGCTGTTCCATTCTTATGCTGACGGCAAGTGATGGACCGAGTTTGAAACCCACTGGAACATTTTCCTCGACACTAAAAAACAAAAATGAGCTTTTAAGACAAATGACAAAGCAAATAAGGGAAGAAATTTTCCTTTATATAGCGTCCCTTAAACTCCCTGGACAGGACTTTAGATTGATTTCTTTTTCAAAATTGCTTCCCTTACAAACTGACAATCAATAGAATGTGCTGTTTATTACATTTTTCCGAGTAGGTAACATATTTTAAATTCGTTTCTTGACAAAATGTTTCGCGATAATTCATGTTAAATCTGAGACACCATCAGAGCCGGCGCTAGCAGCTTCGCCGCCCCGGGCAAAGAGGTAAAATGCCGCCCCTTTATAACACAAATTAAAAGAGATAACCTAAACCCTTTCCACGAGTAATGGTAAAATAAAACGAGTAAAAAAATTGCAATCATCAGCAATGTTGAAGTTTTGATACGTGTTTCGACAAATTAAGACACATGGTTAAAAATTCTATTATTGTGTCCCTTTGATTAAATTATAAAAAAAATTATTTCTTTATGTTTTAAGCTATTTTTAAGTGGGAATTTCTTATGCTTGTGAGTTTTCTTGCATTTCAAATATTTTGACATTTCAAATAGTTAAAAGTTCATACTTTATTAATATATATAGGGTGTTTATTAAACATGCGCCAAAAATCCAAGGGTTTGTTCCCATGACTATTCTAAGAATATTTTTTCCTTTGATAATTTTTGTGAACTCGCTTTGTTTCGAAGATACAGGGCGAACATAGTTTTCGTCAAATCCATTTTTATAATTTTTAAAAGCCTTAAATTTCTTGCATTCTTATTCTAGCTGGGGGTCATTATTTTCTACAGTTCTTGTAGATTAAAAAACTTTACATGTAATTTTTGATAATAAAATGTTGTTATAATGTCAAAAAAATTTTGTTCGTCCTGTATCTTCGAAACAAATTTTTGCTGTATGTTTAAAAAACACCCTGTATATATAAAGGTCGTTAGGGGTTTGATTCCAAATATCTTAATGCATAAAAATATGATTCATTATGAACAAAAAAGTTCAGTATATCATGGGTCAAAACTCAATTATTTTAGAAAGAGAAAATGCTTAAAAGTTTGAGAAATTTAATTTTAGGGCCAATTTGCCGCCCCCTAAGATTGCCGCCCCGGGCAAGGGCCCGGCTTGTCCACCCCTAGCGCCGGCCCTGACACCATACTCTATTTTTTCGAAACTAAGTTAAACATAGCTGATTCTTCGCATTCAAATATCGCAATAAGTTTTTGTTTAAGATTTGCCCACATTTTGATAAACATCAATCTTTAATCTCTATCACAAGCGCAGGAAATTGCGAATGTTTAAAATGTTTGCATTTATTCTAAGCCAATAAAAAAAATATTTTAATTTTTCTACATCGCATATCAATTGCTTAAGATATGATTAATAACTGAAATTATAACATAAATATAGCAGCATTTTAGTGCTCTCTATTTTTGTTTGCCCTAATAAGCTCTATTTGATATATATATAATATATGCAACGAGAAAGAAATACATCCATTATTAAGAAACACGAAATGGCATATATGTATTAATTATTACCAAAAAGTGTAATTATTAATTAATTGCAACAAAAACATAATATTAGCTACAGAAGGTTTTTAAAGTCACACTTGCTGTATACTATATACACTATGTATGCACTATAGAACTTGGAATTTATGAAGTTACCAATTTTCCAAAAAATGCCTTACATTAAGAAAACATTAGGAAAAATAGATGAGAAAATGGTAGAGAGGCTGTTCTTTGGATAACAATTCGTTTCTTACACAAATCCTCAACGGCAACGTCTCACTCTCTCTCTCTCTCGAACAAACGAAACTTGATAGCTTGCTGTTCAAATTGAAATGAAATATACTACAAAACAAGAGTAGTCACATTTTTTAAAGAGTTTTTTTCTCTTTCCAGTGTTTCGATGTACGGAAAGCTCAAATGTTGAATTAGGTAACTCAGTTCTTTCCCATCAAAAGTCTGATATCCATGTATATTCAACCATTGTTCCCACAATATCTGAACTGCCTGCACGTCCCCCTTCGTTGTTTAAAAATGAATTGAATTCTAAGACATTATTTAAAAAGGAAATCATAAAAAATTGAAAAATATTAGATCATAAATTTAACATAAATATATAAAAACCAAAAAGAAAACTATTTATTAGAAATAAAAATTCGCAAAGAGATTTTTCAAAATTTTAGTTCGTAAATGAGAGTTAAAATTATCGTGTCAAGGTCACTAGTTCGTAAAAACGGGAGTACTCGAAAATTAGAATTCGTAAAAACGAGCATCTACTGTATAGCCATCAATCTAGCAATGTTTTCACGAAAGGCAATAGGATGCGGTATTTAACGGGAATCCTCTACGTGATATATAGTTATCCACTAATCGTATTAATTTCTTTATTTGGTGAATAGCCTAGTACCAAGAATGAGATATCAAACATGCTTACTTTAGACCAGGGTCCAGTAAACCACGTATAATTGCACTTTGTTCTGGAACATTCCCTAATGGCTGCAGGGCGATCTAGTGAGTCACATTTGCTGTTGGACACCTTCAGATCTTTTAAGGTGCAATACACTTGTCGAGTCTGCAGTCCTGATACACAAGGATTTGAGTTGCAAGCTGACCATTCTCCTACATGCCATCTGTCGGAGAAAATCATTTTTAAACCATTAGATTTTTTTATTTTAATAAAAAAATTATCTTTGGCATTTGATTTTTGCTTTGATTCGGTTAAGTTTTTACATTTAATAATAACAATCAGCAATATTTGTCTCATTTTTAATCAATTTAATTTTCATAAAAGAAGTTTCATTAACTAAATAAAGAATAGATAAGAAAGGGTTAAAATTAAAAGTATTTATTAATTTACTTTTGGAGACAACTTATTTCAACGCATGGATGTATTTTACTGCTGGGTTTTTTTCTTTCGTCGCAATATTTGTCGCTAACAGACTCCCCTTTATGGTTTAAGCAAACAGGAGTAGATGAAAAAGTACCTGAAAACGAAAATAATTCATAAGTATATTAGACTCTGTTAGGCCGGATGCCAACAAACATAATTACATAAAAATCAGTCACCAAGGAATATCTTCTCAAATTCTCAAAATGATCACGTATCTGAACTACATACATTAGATGTGAAAAGAAAATTTAATTAAGGACAAAAATATTATTCGGATGTTACAAACTACTTCAAATGATATTCGAAAGTAGTCAAAAATTGCCTTTCATGCAAATTAAGTTGATCTTTATCGTCAGAAAGACGAAATTATGAAAACATATCATGGATTTCCATTAGATGGCCATTCACTTAAACAAAAAATTAGTACTAAACATTATTTTTTGACATACAATTAAGCGAGACGTAAAATTAATTTATCAAACTGGTAATTCGCCAAGCCTTTAATGGTATCACGTAATATAGTTAATAGTAAGACCCGTAATTCCTTGGAATATTTGAGAGTATTGAATTATTTTAAATTTGTTGTGCATAGGCATAATTCTTTTCGTCTCTGATCATATAACATAATTCTCACATTGTTTCATCAATAAAATCCTATTTGGAAGGTCTCGAATGCTATTAATTTATATATAAAGCTTACTAAAAGTCATCTGACTAAAAATGAATTCCGTTTAGATATCACTTTACTGTAGATAAGAGTTTCCATTTCCTTACTTTTGTTCTTTTTTAAATCGCTTGTTGTTGTTGTTAATGACACTTGGCGAGGCCAAGCCCACCCATCACAGAGAATCGGCGATTTAAGTCAGAGAGGGGGGCGTCTTCCGATTTTTTAATAGAGCACCCTCATTCGAAGGTGGAAGTACGACTTTTGGCTCATAGATGGCAGCACCACCTGAATCTTCCAATTTAGATATTGAAACCAGTGAAGACCCAAAGCCTGGCTCCAACGACCCCAAGAGGTATTAATTTGTTATGGGAACATGGAGGACATTGTGACCCGACGGATTTAACGTGCTCCAGTCGCCATTAGTGAACACGACGGATTTTCGGCTAAGCCGGGATTCGAACTCACCACCTTTTGGTAACGAGAACGACACCCTAACCAACCAGGCCACCACGGCCTTAAATCTCTTTATTGCCTTATAGAATATTTTTATATCCAAAACAGTAATAGGAATAAAAGCAACAAGAAAATGCAAATATTTCATATAACTTGAGAATAACATTTCTTCAGCTAAATTTATCAGTCATTTTTCTTCACATATTTGGAAAATTTACATATTGGTACATCACACACACATAATATGTGAAAATAAAGTTATTGTGTAGAGCATATTCAAAATAAAGGGAATAAAATTTTTCTTACTAAAAATACTTCATTTGACTTTACAAACTTAATGGGGATATGTTGGATTCATAAAATGTCCATAGGACATCTATACTCTTAAACTATATATTTATATTCCCCATATTTTTATGAATATTCTTATTTATTATTAAATAATATTTATTATTAAATAAGAATGTTATATAATAATTTATGCTGAATGAATAAAAATTTCAATAAAAAAAAGTAAATGACGTGAAATCATATTAACTAAACTGTATAAAACAGAAAACATACATAAAAAGTTCCGTGTATGATGAACATTGCAAAACTGCATATTTTATTCTCTGTTATATATTCTAAGAACTTTAAAAGTCCAGCAGATCTTGAGTTTATAACGATTAATAACACACATTTCTATTAATTCTAAAACAAGTTTCGATGTCCTGAGTTTAATTTCCTTCGCAAGAAAATTAGAATTTTGAAATATACGGATGGGGTGTAAGCAATGGCATGATGGTGAAGAAATTATTTACTGAAAGACAAGAATGATATAATCAGGCAGTAGTTAAAGTATAAAAGGTTGCAGGCATATCTTCTAATGACTATCCTCTGCTAAGCTATTTGGCATTAAATTATAATATTTTAAAATCCTAGCATGAATTCCTATTAGATATACACATAGTTTTTAAAGTTTATTTATAAATTCCAATTTATTATTCAGTTTTCAATGACACTTTTAAAAAAATTAAGGTAGGTTTATATTAGGTTGGCGAAAAAGCAATCCATTATTTTTAAGGGAACTTCAATGCTTGAAAGTAGCTTCGTGTAGATGATTTCAAACTGTTTTGTGATTGATCTTTAGCATCTGGACAGCTAATATGCTGGTCAACTTCGGACATTTTTGTGATTTTATCGATATTTTCGACGATGGGCCCACCTGTGCAGTCTGCATTGTTAACATCAAATATACCAGAATATCGATGAGACCAAAATTACACGTATTTGGTAGTTACAGTATCGGGACCATAAATACCAGTCCAAATTTTCAACTTCCCGATTTGTATTCTCGCCTTTATCAAAAAAAAGTTGTGAATGTACCACCTTTTCTCTTTGTTGACTTCTATTTTCAATACCCTGTATCTTATAAATTGTTGTTGTTTCTGATGACACTTGGCAACACCAAGCCCGCCCGTCAGAGACTAGGCGATTGAAGTCAGAGAGAGAGAGAGAGCGTCTTCCGTTTTTGAGTAGAGCACCCTCATACGAAGGTGGAAGTATAATTTTTGTCTCATAGATGGCAGCACTGTCTAGACCTTCCAATTTAGAAATTGAAACCAGTGAAGACTCATAGCCTGGGTCCAACCACCCCGAGGTATTAATTTGTAATGGGAACATGGAGGACATTGCAACCCGTCATATTTTACGTGCCCCAGGCACCA
>JAPDSC010028584.1:5559-8059 GCA_026290005.1 Latrodectus geometricus
GATATAGATATCTATTGGATATAGATATCTATTGGATATAGATATCTCGTGGATATAGATATCTTGGATATAGATATCTACTGGATATTAGAACATCACAGGGATATCTAAAATATCCGTAGGATATCCAATGGAGCGACTTTTTTGGTAGTTGGTAGATATATATATTTGGATATCTATAAAATTAAGAATTTTATACTATATATTTATTTATTTAGTTATATTAGTTTGGGGATAAAGTTATCCATTATTTTTTTCCGGTAGACGTCTGTAGTGATCGCTATCTCGTGAGGTATCTATCAAACAATTTCAGATTTATGCTCGTTGGAAAGGTGACATTTGACACTAAAATATCCTCTTGCGGTTTTTTGTTTGATTCATTCAGTTATGAGTACAAGGTTTTAAAAATAGAAGACAACAAACAGAAAATTCGATACATTTTAGTTTTTCTTTTATAATGGCGAAAAAGCTAACCAGGTGGCTAAAATTCTGAAAGGTGTTTATCGTCCTATATATGACTGTAACAACCAGTTACGCACAATTTCGATTTCGTCGATTCCATTTGGATAATAGCAATTTAAAACTGCTGGTAGAGGGAAGGCGCCCACTTTCTAAAACTTTCGCAAAACGGACGTAGCAATCATTTTCGGCAAATTTTCAAAAGATCTTGTTTTGTTGATTTTTCAGTTCTGCTTCGTCATTTGAGGTTGGATGGATGTTTGAGTGAATGTTCCTTGTCATTCATCTTGCATAAAGGCAAATCTAACAATATGCTTCGTGCGTTAAAGGCGCAATTAACTTAGGATGGTATTTGCAGCTCATCAAATAGCTTTCAGCCTTACAGTAATGCTATATTCTATGTTAAAAAAATAAATAGGAAATTGGAGTTACAAGTAAAAGAAACCGAGAATCTAACTATTAAAAATGTGAACTTTGTGTGAACTGCTTTTTCTTTTAAAATAATTTACACATCAAAAATAAATAAATTTTGATTCGGGAATTTTTTATTACATTTTTAAATGTCCAAGAAAAATAATTAGCCTTACCAATAAAATGTTTGCTTTTGTAATGGTTTGAATTTCTTAAAAAACATGCTTCATTTTCATCAAATTAAAAAAAAGTAGATATTTTAATTTCTATTTATGGGAAAAATGAATGAATATGAAAGAATTTATTTAATGAGTTGAATGAACGCAAGAAATAAAATGAAGTGTTAGTGAAAAATTAATTACAACATGCTATTAAAAATTGTTCTCGGCTTTTAAAAAAAAAAAAAAAAAAAAAAAAAAGCGGAAATGTAAGAAAAAAATTCAATTCTTTTTCTTATTTCAAAATTCTGTTTTAACTTTATTAAATGATTTGTCATATTAGATAATGTAAGCATAAGTCATTAAAATGACTTAAAAATGAATTAATCTTATTTTTCGTCAATATGCACTCTGATGTAATTGGCAGCATGTTAAACATATATTAGAAATTCAAATTCGACTAACTTCCATGAGTTATTTTTCCTAAAAAGATTGCATAAAAATCCGTAAGAAAATGTTTGTTTGATCTTTCAAAATTTTTTCTTCTCAAATATAGTGCCCTACATTGTTTTTCTTCATTAAAGAAAAGTTTTACACAAAAAATACTAGAGATATTATCAAAAAAAATATTAACAATATAAATCAATATCAAACATTAATCAATTTATATCATATTTTACTGAATGAAAGCAAATACTCGAATGAAATGTTTGCTATAATTCATAAAATCTTTGCATTTAAGTCAAGTTAAATTTGCTTATTAACAATTATAATTTAATTAATAGTTTACTTATTAATAATAATTATAATTTGCTTTATAATACCAAAACGATAAATACTTTAGATATCATTAGAAAATTATAAACAGAAGATTAAAATCTTTAGCACTAAGTTTCATTGTATCCCAATTGTATTTATTATAAAATACAATTATAGAAAAATATTATTATTGAATTATTAATCGATAGAACGCTTTTCAACATCAAATTCTACAAATATTTAAAAATGTTGATATGCAAATTTAAAATGTAAGTTTCTATTTTACAGAAATATAGAAAAGGAGAACTTTTGCATGTGGTGCCACTAAGCTGCAGAATTCTTTTCGAGGGGGTTACGGAAGTTCCTAAAATTTCCTGTATAAAGTTCCTTCATGCATTAAAAAAAAAACTCTTAGTAATGGATGTAAAATAATAGCATTAATCATTAAATGAAATATTTCTCGTTTTCATCAGCATCTTATCTACCTGGAACTCTCTAGCTTGGTAAGCAATTCATTAACAAAACAAACAATGATGTGACACATTTAGTGGGTGCCTCATTATATAAGTCATAACTTAGGAGCTAAACACTGAGGATAGGCTGACCAAATAAACAAAAAATATGCATCAAATCTTAGGATATTTTTAAAATTTCAATTTTTAAAATCCTAAAAAATGATAATTCTTCTTGAAATCACAGTATTTATTGTTTTA
>JAPDSC010028584.1:13059-16549 GCA_026290005.1 Latrodectus geometricus
GTGAGCCGAGTGATCCACTGCTCAGAGTTGTCATTTTAGTCGGCAACCTCACGGAAGCCTTATTGCGTTCTAGTTTATGTTCAGGACGCTTCCCTACAGGGAAACTTTCCGGGGATTGTCATCATTCACGGAAAGGCACTCCCGAGCAGGCACGACCATTGAACGTCGCGCCAGGAGTCCCCGGGACTCACAGCTCGAAGAGACCCACCGGGTCAAGGCACCAACGGGGCGGAGAAGCCAGTGCAGCTCCCTCTTCAAGCCTAGCCCCGACAATAGAGTCGGAACCTCCCTCCTGCCGTCGTGATCGGCCGGGAAACAGGCACACCCATGAGGTACCAAGACGCTTTGCGTTCGATAGCAAGCTTCGCGTCCCGTGAGCGGAACGCCAGCGAGCCTTCGGCGGACGGGATAAACCGTCCGGGTTCAAGTCGGTTTGACGTTGCCATCTGCGGACAACCGTCGGTAATGATCCCTCCGCAGGTTCACCTACGGAGACCTTGTTACGACTTTTATTTCCTCTAAATGATCAAGTTTGGTCATCTTTCCGGCACTCGGCTCGACCCGAGGGCCAATCCGAGCGCCAGTCCGAAGACCTCACTAAATCATTCAATCGGTAATAGCGACGGGCGGTGTGCACAAAGGGCAGGGACGTAATCAACGCTTGCTTATGACAAACGCTTACGGGGAATTCCTGGTTCAAGGGAGACAATTACAAATCCCTATCCCCAGCACGAAGGAGTTTCAACGGGTTACCCAGTCCTGTCGGACAGGGAAAACACACGCTGATTCCTTCATTGTAGCGCGCGTGCAGCCCCGAACATCTATGGGCATTACAGACCTGTTATTGCTCTGTCTCGTGCGGCTAAACACCGCTTGTCCCTCTAAGAAGAACGTCCGACTACAAGGATCGGAAGCGTCTATTTAGTAGGCTAGAGTCTCGTTCGTTATCGGAATAAACCAGACAAATCGCTCCACCAACTAAGAACGACCATGCACCACAACCCACAGAATCAAGAAAGAGCTCTTAATCTGTCAATCCTTCCTGTGTCCGGGCCAGGTAGGCTATCCCGTGTTGAGTCAAATTAAGCCGCAGGCTCCATTTCTGGTGTGCCCTTCCGTCAATTCCTTTAAGTTTCAGCTTTGCAACCATACTTCCCCCGGAACCCAAAAGCTTTGGTTTCCCGGAAGCTGCCCGGCGTGTCATTTGAGGAACACAGCCGGATCGCTGGCTGGCATCGTTTATGGTTAGAACTAGGGCGGTATCTGATCGCCTTCGAACCTCTAACTTTCGTTCTTGATTAATGGAAACATTCTTGGCAAATGCTTTCGCAGTAGTTCGTCTTGCGACGGTCCAAGAATTTCACCTCTAGCGTCGCAGTACGAATGCCCCCGGCTGTCCCTCTTAATCATTACCTCGTTTTCCGTAAACCAACAAAATAGAACCGAGGTCCTATTCCATTATTCCATGCACCATTATTCATGCGTCACGCATGCTTTGAGCACTCTAATTTTTTCAAAGTAAACTTGCCGGTCACCCAAGACAACCGGTGAAGATCATCAAGAGAAACCGGCTGTAACGTTCAGAAAAGACAGTGACCACCGGTAGATGGACCGTCCCTCTGCAACTGAGATCCAACTACGAGCTTTTTAAACGCAACAACTTTAATATACGCTATTGGAGCAGGTATTACCGCAGCTGCTGGCACCTGGCTTGCCTTCCAATGGATCCTCGTTAAAGGATTTAGAGTGTACTCATTCCAATTACGGGGTCTCAAAAGAGTCCCGTATTGTTATTTTCCGTCACTACCTCCCCGTTCTGGGAGTGGGTAATTTGCGCGCCTGCTGCCTTCCTTGGATGTGGTAGCCGTTTCTCAGGCTCCCTCTCCGGATCGAACCCTGATTCCCCGTTACCCGTTACGACCATGGTAGGCGCGTAACATACCATCGACAGTTGATAAGGCAGACACTTGAAAGATACGTCGCCGGAGCGAGTCCGTGCGATCAGCCCAAAGTTATTCAGAGTCACCACACATGACGGACCGAGGTCCGATTGGTTTTGGTCTAATAAAAGCGCTCGTCCCCGAAGGTCGGAGCTCTGCTGCATGTATTAGCTCTAGAATTGCCACAGTTATCCAAGTAGTAAGGTACGATCCAAGGAACCATAACTGATTTAATGAGCCATTCGCGGTTTCGCCTTAATACGGCATGTACTTAGACATGCATGGCTTAATCTTTGAGACAAGCATATGACTACTGGCAGGATCAACCAGGTTACTTTCACGTTAATTAACGTTCGAAATCGCACGCAACTTCGAATCCGAGAGAAAGTGCGGTCGCAAGTGCGGCGACCACGGACACCCGCAACAACGGCGGGATCCTCGTTCAGTTTCCTTCGGAACTCTCCGTCAACAGTGCTTTCGCTAGTCAGTTCTGATCTCACGACGTCCCCATCGGCATCAGCGCCGCGGGGCGAGCGTGCTCCGTCATCGAGTGAAATCAGTGCGTTGGGCACAGGGGCAGAAAACCCACAGTATTCATTAATTACCGTTCTGCATGGCGCAGCAACGACACGATGGCCGTGCTACTCGCAGACATGTCGAGAAAGTCTGGGAAGTTTCGGCGAACCAGAAATAACTTATCCGGAACGCCTGTTGACGGACAGCCACCGTCTCTATGTGCGAGAGACCGGTAGTAATGCGATCGCAAGTCGAGACACTTTTCGGAAATAAACACGCCGAAGAACTCGGCGGTCACCCCTAAAGCATCTCCTCGAGGTCTCTGTGCGAGAGGGTAGCCAGCCCTCACACTTCTTCTCGAGTCACTTCACGACCACACTGCCCTACATATAAGGCGGCGGACTATAGCACCATCGTCAAGAGCATCGCGCGGTTGACGGCGAGGGCGAAAAAATGCCGCACTCCCACCGACAGCCCTACCGCCAGCGAAGTGCCGCCGAGAGACTTTTTCGTCGACGTAAAATCGGGTCTCGCGATGCCGTGATGGTTACGATACCCCACTCGCGTGTTTGGACTTTGAAATTTTCAGCTCGATTTTCGCTTCTGGAGACTAAGTCCAAACAAAATACAGTAAATTAGAATTTATTAAAATATATTCACGAAAATTGCTTCAACGTGTTTTAAAATCAATTTTAATCAATTACCTTTTGCTTTGAAAAATTTCCGTTCGTTAGTTCCTCATATTCAATATTAAGCTAATTTGTATGTTTTTTAAGGTTTGTTTACAAATTGCAGATTTCAAAAAATCAGGAATTAAAGTTTATTTCAAAATAAATATTATGGAATAAAATGTTTAAGTCGTGGAATATTTGAAATATTTCTATTCTTTAGTTCCTCAAATTCCATATTAAGCTAATTTAAATGTTTTTTAAGGTTTGTTTACATATTGCAGATTTCAAAAAATGCAGCAAAAAAATGTATTTGAATATAAATATTATGAAATAAAATGTTTAAATCATGGAATATTTCCATTC
>JAPDSC010028602.1:0-19773 GCA_026290005.1 Latrodectus geometricus
ATTTTAAGATTAATATTTAGAATTTGTCATTGCATTATCAATGATTTGAGAGAAATGTCATTAATTCATAAAATATTCTTACCATGATTTAGCAGGTTGAATAAACTTAATAAAAATCTAAAGAGTTACAAAAATGTAAATTCCCGAGTACAAGTTTAAATGAAAAAAAAAATATGTTACCAGTAAATTGTTCTGATATTCTCTTAAAGATCTCTTGAATGGCAGTGCTGTTCCCAATGAAAGTTGCAGACATCTTCAAACCTCTGGGTGGAATGTCACATACAGCAGTTTTAACATTGTTTGGAATCCATTCAACAAAATAGCTACTATTTTTGTTCTGGATATTCAACATTTGTTGGTCAACTTCCTTCATACTCATGCGTCCTCTGAAGATAGTGGCAACAGTGAGATAACGTCCATGTCTTGGATCACAAGCAGCCATCATGTTCTTGGCATCAAACATTTGTTGTGTCAATTCTGGAACTGTTAGAGCACTGTATTGTTGGCTGCTTCGAGAAGTAAGAGGAGCAAATCCAGGCATAAAGAAATGAAGACGTGGGAATGGCACCATGTTTACAGCAAGTTTGCGGAGATCAGCGTTCAACTGACCTGGGAATCTAAGGCAAGTAGTAACACCAGACATTGTAACAGATACAAGATGGTTAAGATCTCCATAAGTGGGAGTGGTAAGTTTCAATGTCCTAAAGCAGATGTCGTATAAAGCTTCATTGTCAATACAGAAGGTTTCATCGGTATTTTCAACTAATTGATGGACAGATAATGTGGCATTGTATGGTTCTACAACAGTATCTGATACCTAAAGGAGAAAAACAAATTAAACATACAGAATATAGGCATAAAGATAGTAAAAGTTAAGTATTTTTGAAAGCTTCACATTACATAGAAGCAGTTTTATCAAACATTTACAGTGGTCTTACTGAACAAAGTCAAACTGAAATATATTAGCTTTACCAGCTGCATATCAGATTTTCATTGTCTAGCATTGTAATGAAGATTAGACATACAACCTAATGAATTTAATATTTTTTTTAAACAAAAACTACAGGACATTATCAATTGGGAAGAACAGTCCTATCCAAGATCTTTTGAATATGGCAATTTTACACAAAACAATTTTCTCAGCAAATAAAAGAATTCTTATCAATTACTTACATCTCTTAAGATAAAGAGAACAAGGCTAACATTACTGGATCCAACTTATTGCATCCATGAGATTTTTAAAAGTCAACAGATGCAGCATATAATCAAACTTAACACTTTTAACTATAACGCCAAGTGTGAGAAAATTTTGATATTAAATTTTTCTCACAACTTACACAGTTAAAATTTGTGTTCATATTGCTATTTTATTTGTCAAAAGTTTCATTAAATTTACTGTAAGAAAGCAATTTTTTATAATTTATTATTTACTCACACTTTAAAAACTACAGGCAATTTTAAAAATAAGAAAATAGAATACAGTTTAATTTATTTCTATTTCGCTTAATGTAAAACTTTAATTTTCTTGCCCAATACTCTCATTTGTATTCAAATGCTTAAATTGCATAACATTAAGACATAAAAAAAAGTTTAAAGGACTATTACTTTGATATTTCTAGTCTAAAAACTTGAATGTATTTCTGAATTTCATTTATTTGAAATACCAATAAACAGATTTACACATAGATTACAATAATATTCTTTCCTGTTTCCCCAAATGCATTTGCAGAACTCAGTCATCAAAATAATGTAGTATGTAACAACTATGAAAGTTAGGAACATTGTTAGTCAATCATGCTTAAGATATTAGTATTGATATAAGGACTGCTAAAAATAAGTCACATTTGCTGTTTGAAAAAAAGACTAGTCAAAGCAATTTTATTTTATAAGGGCAGATACTGGTTCCAAGGTAAATATTGAACTTTGGAAGGTAGAACCTTAAAACAAGAAATTTAAGAACAAAATATGGATGTCCCACTTTAAATTAAATACAGCAAGCCCTCATTAATTCAGAACCTATTAAATCAGACTTCAGTTAATCTGGACAGCAATTTAGATAAAACAATGTATACATGCATAAATGTACAAATAGCTCAATACTAATTTTTTTTCTTGGAACTGAAGTCTTGACATTGGATGAGTCAAGCTGTATGTTTAAGACACTTCCGTCAATTTATCAAGATAGTCGCTTAAGACAAAAAATCAGTTTCTTTCAAATAGTGAGCATGCCAAGTGTGGTCCATGAAGATGAGCTTGGACTAGAGTCTAAGCAGTTTTACATCTGACGTTTATATAATTGTGTCTAGTTTATACTATACAACAATAGTATATAATATACTAATTATACTTAATTTTCTCTTTGTCAATTTTACATTTCATTCTTTGCAATTCTAAATACAATTTTTACTGTGTACAATTGTTTATACACCTTGGCTCAAATTATAGGTTATTTTGTTTAATCTATACTTTCATTAAGACGCCTGGATCTCCTGACTGGAATAATGAAGCTCTACTGTACATAAAGTCTCTAATACAGATTTTTTTTTAAAAAAAAATGTTATTTAATGCAGGAGAAATTTTAATTTCAAGAAGGATATTCACGTCTAACTTTATATGATAAAAGTTTTGGAATTTATTACGATGCTATCTAAATAGCTAAAATAGAAAAATTTTACAAAGCAAAGGAAAGGGGGAAAATTCAAATCAATTTTAAATATAAATTTAGCAAATCAATAAAGGAAATTTATTTTTTTAAATTAAAAATTATGATCAAGGTTAAACAAAAATTAAAACACCAAAATTATCAGCCAAATGTCTAACATACCTTAGGAGAAGGCAACACACTAAAAGTGTTCATTATTCTATCAGGATACTCTTCTCTGATTTTTGAAATAAGAAGTGTACCCATTCCTGAACCAGTTCCACCACCAAGAGAATGAGCTAACTGGAAACCTTGAAGGCAATCACAACTTTCAGATTCTTTTCTGACAACATCTAGAACTGTATCTACTAATTCAGCTCCTTCAGTATAGTGACCCTTTGCCCAGTTGTTTCCTGCACCACTTTGACCTATAATTGAAAAGATAAAACAAAACGATATTACACCCAAAAAATTTTTAAGAGCCTTGTAAAATGGTTACACTAAAAATGGAAATAAAAAGACTGCTTTAATTTAAATGTAAAAATAAGAACTATCTTTATAATAATTTCATTAGCTGAATTTTATAATTTTCTTATAAACTGCATAATTAATTCACAAGTTATTGCATGGAAACATTTAAGGTCAAATTCCCCAATATACACTACAAACTCTTAGAAAATTCAAAACTTTATTTTTATAATTAAATTCAATAACGATGACAACTTTTCAACTATCTGGTTTCATTAAAGCAATGAGGTGATTCATTCAGACAAAATCAATAAAAGATTGATAGTATAAATCATGTCTACTTAGATTTAACTTTCACAATTCTAAATTTAGAAAATACTTTTACTAAAACCAATGAAATACGTTTATAAATTAAGGTTTGTCTTCCTTCTAAAGGGTTTATTTAAATCAACAACTAAAAATTGGAAGTTGCTAATATTAGATCTTTCATAAAGATTCTTTAAGAAAAATCTAATGGATAAATATGCTTTGTTGTAAAATTAAATAGAGTCTGTCCTGTTTTATTCCTATTTCTAAGCCTTTATTTTCAAATTATTTGCTTAAAATATAAAAGATTTTATACATCTTTTCCCATTAGTTTATTCAGGATTTCAATAGACTCTCAGTAAAGAATTTTTCAATTATTGAGTTAAAACTTTGCATCTCAAGCTACACAACATAATTTGTAATTTATGTTTGTCAATGTTTCAGAATTAACTGCTTAATAAATTAAACTTGAAAAATTTAATAATTTTAAGATAAATTTCAATAAGCAGAGTTTGTTCATTTAGGTTTCAATAAAGAGCAAATGTGATTGAACAAGCTTGTATATTTGATTTTTTCAATTCATTCTGAATTTTTATCTTTTTTGACAATTGCATTTTTCGATAATAGGGTAATTTCTAGATAATCAATCTTCATTTAGAGAACTGCAACCCTATTATTATATTCTTAAGTCCAATCACAAGTGAATTACCTACACACAGAGCTATACAGTTCAAATGAGGAGTATTTAGCAGCAAATTGCAAATATTCAAACCTGTTGAATTTCCAGATTAAAACAGGCACAACAGAGCGTTTTCAAATTGGCTCCCCTGAGAATTAAAATATATAACCACAATAGGAAATAATTGTGAATCTGAGGCATTGCTGCTATCAATAGAAATCACAAATGCTGTATTCTGTAAAATCTCTAGTGACTTTATTTTCCTAAGAAATAATTTTCAATTACGGCAACAGTTTTGTTCTGCCAAATCCTTACTTTTTTTTTACATTCTCACAATTGGAAATAAAGTAGCCTATTGCAATTGCCAAATTTACTCCAAAATGAAGGAAGTTAAATGAGACTCTGCATTCATTACTACGCTTGAATTTTAACAGCAGTAAAAAGTTCCAATTTTAGGTTTACCGAATTTTCTTAATATACAAAATTATGTTTGAATTTAAATTGTCCTTAATGCCACTCTAACCACCATCCCAAAATTATATATTAGTACCATATATGGTGCCAAAATGCATAATTTAATCTTTTAATTGATCTTGCAATACAAGAAATTCTTTAGTATAAGAATCGTAAATATTTGATTGTACTGCTTCAATATTCTTAACATTGTGAATATAAAAACAAATTCAGAAATTTAGTTAGCGATAATCAAACAAGAGATGAACCAACAAATAACTTCAAAACCAAGAAATGCTATGCCCAACAGCAAGGTTAAATTTAATCTGATTCATCTTAAACATCAATAATCAATCACATTCAAGAAATCGGACTGCATAGCTTTCTCCAAGCAATGACACTATCCAGTTCGTCGAATAAACAGGATGAATATTCCCATAGGTCAGCATTATTGCAGAAATAAAAGAGCAAGTTAAACTACTTAAACTCTCTTCAAATTCTAATAGTGTTTGCTGAACCATTAAATATATATATATATATATAAACCTCACCCACCAAGATGAAATATTGTACTTTTGTCCAGATGAAAATAAAAAGGTTCCCAGATTAATTTTAAAATACCATAAATCCATACCATTTTACTGATCGACCGTAAAGCTGCATAGCCCCTATCAAAATTCCATACATCGTTCGGCAAAACCATACAAGTTTGCTACATTATAGAGGTAAAGGATGTATTTACATTTATTATCTCCTCAAAAGCTCACGAAAAATACACACAAGTCACTTTTTTAAGAGACTCCCAGATGGATTTAACATTTTAAGATCGATAAATGTTATATCTATACTTTAATATATTGCTATGACTATATAACAGCAACATAACACTTAAACTTCTGAAGTATAAAATTCAACAAACTTGGAAATAAATCAATTTGAGAAAAAATTTTAATTTATAAAAACCTCTATTTAAATAGAATAAAGCCAAACATATTTACCAAAGATGAAATTATCTGGTCTGAAAAGTTGCCCAAAAGGACCAGAACGGACAGAATCCATGGTACCGGGTTCCAAATCCAAGAGGACAGCACGAGGAACATGTTTTCCACCTAAAATGGTGAGAATGAAAACTTATCCATAGTACAGATACAATATAAGAAAATAAACTGAATATATAAAATAACTTCTAAAATTAGGAATCGATATAGATTATATTTATCTATATACACACACACATATACAGCAAAATATTTCGTAATATATTAACTTTATAAAATTAGATAAACTGCATTCAAATAGAAATCAACTTATTTAAAAGATTGCATTGGAAAATTTAAATACATACATCTTTTTAAAACTGGATAGTTTGTTTCAAATGATTAAGTTTTTAGAAAGTGTTTAAAGATTTTTATTGTACACATCAGATCCATATTTAATTTTATTTTTCAAAATCTTACATGATATGGCAGGAAAATGAGCCAAATCAATAGACAAGAGTTAAATTGACAATTATGTCCGAAAAAGTGTATTACAATTAAAACACAATTCTAATATTCTACTGAATGTGTACATGTATTTAATACAAGTTATACACATTACCTGAAGCTTCATTATAATACACATTGATTCTTTCCAACTGTAGATCAGAATCTCCATGGTAGGTACCAGTAGGGTCAATACCATGTTCATCAGAAATAACTTCCCAGAACTAAAACATAAGAAATTTCAAATTTAAAGATTTTAAAAATTACTTACAATAAACACCAGAACATAATATAAATTTATATCATCTACCAGTCTGTTTCAAATGATATTTGGAATTTCAAAACTATAACTAAGCATATTATGAGAAAAACAAAGTTTTAAAGAACATTTTCAAAGACAATAATTCAACGACTATGAGGAATAATTATAAAAATTAAAACATTGTTTTTAAATGCTTAAAATGAACCATTTATTAAATTTGTGGCACTTGAAATTATTAGTTTGGGGAAAAAGAAATCATTATTTTTACGTGAACTTTTTGTAACTTCTTTCAGATTCGCTTTGTAAAAAGTTTAAAACTGTTTTCATGTACATTTTTAGGTCTTGTGCGAAGCTACGACTGCTGACATGCTGTCAAGTTTGATAATTTTTGATATTTTTTAGACATTCTTGATGATGTTGTACCCATGCGAGGTGCATCTCTAACATCTAAAACACCCGAACGGAATCGGCAATACAAAAATTGTACGTAACTGATTGTTACAGTCTTATATAGGACGATAAACACCTTTCACGATTTTAGCCACCCGGCTATCTTTTTCGCCGTTACAAGAGAAAAACGAAAATGTATCGAATTTTCTGGTTGTTGTCTTCTATTTTTAAAACATTGTACTCGTAACTGAATTAATCAAACAAAAAACCGCAAGAGAATATTTTAGTGTCAAATGTCACTTTCCAATGAGCATAAATTTGAAATTGTTTGATAGATACCTCACGAGATAGCGATCACTACAGACGTCTACCGAAAAAATAATGGATAACTTTTTCCCCCAACCTAATATTTCGTAAATAACGAGTGGAATAATCTTTTAAAATAATAACACAAATAGGGAAAATTCCTTAAATTCGACTTAAAGATGGTTGTTCAAGAATTTAATTAAATTTCATTTTATTTCTGACAATGATGAAGTAATTATAAATCAACGTGGGCATCGCTTATACATAGGATTTGAAATTCTCAAGTGTACTGAATTATATTTCAATTCTATTATTACTTTCACAGTTTTTTACTGTTAAACGTAGTTAGCTTAGATTTAAATTGAAACAATGCAAGCACATTTCAATAGATAAATTACTTATTCAGGCCAAGGAAAAAAAAAAATGGCAAATTTTACTTTCACGCAATTTAACAAATTTCACTCGGAATACCGGCGAACGAAACAGATAATAAGAATTAATATCAAAACTGATTTGAAGTTTAAGAATAAATCTTACAAGATCATAAAACTAAAAGAAAAAAACGTGTCAGACTAGTAACAAAACAATAAACTAAAAATTAAATAATTAACAAAGATTTCAATATACCTTGGCACCAATTTGGTTCCCACACTGTCCAGCTTGAATATGAACTATTTCACGCATGATTGTTTGAAATAAAGTATCTTAGCTCTAAAATGAACTCTCTTTCTACAAGAAGTTATAATCAGAATGAGATGGCGGCTTTCAGAGCGCGCCTTAAATTGTTCAGAAACGTAAAATTAGTATTTAAGGAAAAGCAACATCTGGCAGTCATTTCATTTTCGCTTTCAAAATATTACCATTATCAGAAAATAATCAATTTTTAAAATCAGGATTCAAAATGAATAAAAATTAAATTTCAATTTTAATATCAAACTATTTTATTGTTAGCCTTAATTTTATCACAACTTTTTTTCAATCATTTGTCAAAATATGTATATACACAATTTCTTTTGATCAGTTTTACAATCAAAATAATGAAAAGTATCATTCTTATCTCTTATGAAAATTATTATTTTATTTTTATATTTCTATAAATTTCAAATTAAATAAGCAATTAATGAATAAATATTTATTACATAATTGGATATTTATTAGTTGACTTGCCGCCCAACCTGTCTAGTGGTTAGCGTACCTGACAACAGATGGGTGGGACCTGGGTTCGAAGGCGCCGCACTGGGGATACGCATTGACCATTCAGCATAGTTTCTTCTGTACACTCTGATTGGCTCGCCCACTGGCTATTTCCTGCGATGAGACGCAGTGTAGGTGAAAAATAAAATATTAAAAAAATAATATTTGGAACACACGATAACAGCCCATTTATGGAATAGTTAATCGGTATGTTTCTTGAGAGATATTTTCGCATACGTCAGTTTCGAAAGCTACATAAAAGATGATTCACCTCATATCGGAAAGTTCATTCGGCATCTGTTTCTGCCATATTTAATATTTTATTAAAACTTAAATGCTGATAATTTTTCTTATGGCAGGAGATTTCAAAATCTTATTAAACATTTAATTTTTCGAAATAGGAAATGAAAATTGCAAATTATAAATAAATTTCCTTATATAACTAAAAATCTTATTACATGATTTATAAAATTGAAATAAATTTGAAAAGTAATTTTTAATGTATGCTAAAGCTTTTAAATGTGAAAATTAGAAATCAAAAAACACGAAAATAAGTATTTTGTATACGTATTGTTTTCTTATAGTTCTTTACTATTTTAATCTAGAAACATAATCATTTTATTTGCAGACTGAAAATACCGATATAACAATACAATAAATTTAAAAAATATTTTGTCTCAAAAGAGAATATTGTATTTACACATTTCTCCATACAAAAGACTTGATTCTTTTGTTTTCTGTATATCATTAAATATTAATTTTCTTAATTATTCAATTTTGTGTGAGAGAAATTTCAGAATAATCATATTATTAGTTTGGGGAAAAAGAAATCCATTATTTTTACGTGAACTTTTTGTAACTTCTTTCAGATTCGCTTTGTAAAAAGGTTTAAAACAGTTTTCATGTAGATTTTTAGGTCTTGTGCCAAGCTACGACTGCTGACATGCTGTCAAGTTTGATAATTTTTGATATTTTATAGACATTCTCGACGATGTTGTATCCATGCAAGGTGCATCTTTAGCATCCAAATACACAAACGGAATCGATGAAACCAAAATTGTGCGTAACTGGTTGTTACAGTCATATATAGGACTATAAACACCTTTCACAATTTTAGCAACTTGGTTAGCATTTTCGCCATTATAAAAGAAAATCTAAAATGTATCGAATTTTCTGTTTGTTGTCTTCTATTTTTAAAACCTTGTACTCATAACTGAATTAATCAAACAAAAAACCACAAGAGAATATTTTAGTATCAAATATCACCTTTCCAAAGAGCATAAATCTGAAATTGTTTGATAGATACCTCACGAGATAACGATCACTACAGACGTCTACCGAAAAAATAATGGATAACTTTTCCCCCAACCTAATATAATTTTTTTATGAAATAAATGTGCATTTAATGTCACTTGCTAATTAAAGAGGAAAACTGCTTTTCCAAATAACCAAAATAGATTCAGTTTTAATTTAATGGTATATTATCTTCACAACACATAAACTATCAGAAGATAAAAATGAACAAATATTTCATTTTTATTTGTAGAAACAAAGTATAAGTTATAACTGGCTCCACGTCAGTAAAAGCATCCACTGCTGGCCAAACGTCATAGGGCGGATGGATAACCGTGTACGGCAATTACATGGACCACACGCGGCCAATACGGCTTTTCTGGCCAACCAGCGTTGGGCCAGCAGCGGACCGTACTGCCGGCCCACCATCAATGACGTCGACCACTTTACTGACGGAGCCGGCGTTGCTAAAGAGTGGCGGGCCGCTGCTGGCCAAGACGGCTCGCAGCAGTGGACCGATGAATACCCGGCATGTTTGTGTTTGCTGGGTTACAGCTTAGTTTTCATCCAGAAAAATAAATCAAAAGAAATGCATGGCATAAAAATGCTTAGACTATTGAATACTTACATCTTGTTTCTCACGAACTTGAATATTTGAAACATTGTGGAAAGAATTGATGTAAAAAATGAACTATTTCAGATTTATTTGAGATATACTATGATTTATTCAGGTCTGTTGCAGTGTAATATCACTATGAAAGATTACTTTACTTGGAGGGCAAAAAATATCAACTAATTGTCAAGAAATTTGTGTAGAAAAAAAACAAATTTGATTGTTCCACATTAGTAATCTATTATATTTCATTGTTGTTTAAGTTTGTATTATAATAATAATAAGTTTGTGTCATAATTATTTCTTTAAAGTATTCACATTATTACGCATATTTAGATTTTGTGTGTTAAACTTTAAATATCATTATAAAAATCTCACAATAAATAAATAATAAGGATAAAATTCAACAAAATAACTTAATTTTTTAATAGTGTGATAAAAGTAAAAAAAAAATAGCTATTTAAAATCAAAATGCAAATTACTAAATCTTTTGCTAATTAATGTTCATTTCGATATATTTAACTATTCTGATATTGAAATTCAAATGATTGTTATACAATTCTTTGCTCAGATTTATTTTTGCTGCAGACTCAAATTTTGAAAGTTATTTCATACGAAATTAGTTTTATGAATAAATTTGTTGACTGTTTTCTTTGTCAAAATTTTAATTTTATGTTAATTTGATTGTAAGGCAATTATACGATAATTATTGGCTTAAACCTAATACATGAAACGCGCGCGCGTTGTAGATTTGGCGACAATTAACGTATTTGGTGACACTTGATAGAGCAATAAAATTTACATTTTGATTTCTAAATTTTTTTTATTCAGTATAATTGTTTGTATAATTTAACAAAAAGCAAAAATTATAAATGTTTGCCTTCCATATTACTTTTATCCATTTATGATTTATATATATTTTTTCATGGTATGCTTGTCTTTGTCCCTTTAAGATTGCCCTTTCCTTTCCTTTTTTTTTTTTTTTTTTTTTTGCCGACAATAGTAAAAATGTCACTTTGTCGTTGACAACAGTTAGGAGATAAGGGTGTAACCATCATTCCACCATTGGCGATTCCTCCATTTTTAAAAATTGCGCCGAATGTGTTACGCGTACTTAGATTTTACCTTATTGTTTTCTCTAGCGTATTCTTTTAATTAATTGTTTTTTCTCTAATTATAACTTTTTATTGCATACTTTACTTTGAACTGGATGTTTGATGATCGACCACTATGGATGTCTAATAGACGTCAAATTTTAATACACACAATTCATGGATATGTGTGAATTAAAATTTGACGTCTAATGAACGTTCGTTGTAAATGTAATCTAGATATTTATCGTAACTTGCAAAAATTAGCAATTTAGCAGACAGTTTCTGTGGAAGGAATATGAATGAATGCGACCCGACATATTTTACGTGCCCCAGTCACCATTAGTGAAC
This sequence comes from Latrodectus geometricus, assembly GCA_026290005.1. Lineage (NCBI taxonomy): Eukaryota > Metazoa > Arthropoda > Arachnida > Araneae > Theridiidae > Latrodectus > Latrodectus geometricus. The sequence goes on from JAPDSC010028602.1 coordinate 11,532, forward strand.
ACGATGGATCTTCGGTTAAGCCGGGATTCCAACTCACCCCCTTTTGGTAATGAAAACGACGCACTAATTAACCAGACCACCGCAACCCTACTCTTCTAACTGTGCGTAACTGCATCGCTTGAATCGAAGTTCCTTCGCATGATCAGATAAGATATTCATGACAAGATAATGTAAAACTTAGAAAACCTCTAACATTCACCCCGAGCTGACTTGCAGCTCTACTGCTGATACAGAAAGTCTTTCCAATGGAGGAAATGATAGGTGCAAGAACTGTAACTTCCAGGAAAGTCCGTAATCAGCAAGATATTCAGCTTGACACTTGTATCTGATACTACGGACGTGTTCTTGGCAGATAATTGATGCTTTCAGCCTATGCAACATAAATATTTTTTCGTCAATTGGCTGTAGACCCTGTAGCGCTGAACTATTGAAATCGCTAACTAGAGTTGATTTCCCTTTCCTCGTTGACAATCGTTCTTACAAACAGGAGCAGAACACGCGCACGTTTAATGGTCAGTCTTGGGCACAGACAATGGATTAGCCACCTGAAGAGACACTGCTAAACGCACTAATGAGCTTAGGTTGCTCCATAATTGAATTACTTAAATTCTGATACAATTTAATTCAATTCAAAATCCAGTTGATTCATGATTTCAACGCTGCAAATGAGCAACCTAATCACAAAGCGAGAGTAAGAGTGTCAATGTCCAATGCATAGAAAAAAAGAGTTCGTCATTGTGATACTCCAGTCGAACAGGTAAACTACAATTTTTTCTGCAACAGATCCCGATCAAGACGAGTTGAAACTCTACTGAGCCACTGATGCTATGGCTAAAGTTCTCCAAGAGACGGTCAATTTCACACGAGACACAAACCAGACAAATCGCTCCAACAACTTACACTTGGATGCATCATTCCCTGTATTTATTTAAGTTCTTAATTTAGATGATTTTTGGACACCCTAGCAGAGAACGTCACCATCATATGTGGCTACTGTGGTCACTTGCTCTTTAGACAGACTTTGTGGGAAAGTAGGCCGTATTCATATGCATTTAGAGGGAAACCTAGAAAATCTTTACCTCTCACCCTGACTTGACTTGCTACTCTACTGTTGTAACAAGGTAAGCCGCAGTCCGCCCATTGAAGGTTGTCTTTATAACAGGGTAAATGCTAGATGTGTTACTTCCAAAGTTGTTGGTGTGAAATATCTTCAGCTTGACATTAGTAACTGGTGCGGTGGTGTTTTTATCTACTGTGGTAGATGCTTTCTGTCGAGAAGTATAACAGTTCATCATCACTTGACGATGTCATCATTATCTTGACCGATGTAGTTTCTAATTAGGGTTGATGAGCCTCTCCAGCTTGACAAAACTTCTTGTAAATTGGAGAACACATACTCATTCGATGGTAAAACTTGGACAAATTCTATGGAAATCAAAGCCTAGCCGTCTGAGAAAAGTCTCCTGTGGCTAACTATGCACGTCGTGTGGAACTTGCTGCAGAACTGAAGGAGTCATACATAAAGTCACTAGAAATTCGTGAAACCTTGACCAACACAACACATTAGTCCGTGAAGGAGAAGGACTAATTTGCGATAGTCGCTGTTGAAAATTTGACTTTGTAAGGTTTTTTTTTTCTAGCCATGATGATACTAAAGATTCTCTTGTTGACACAAGGCTGAATCAGAACTAAGTGAAATAAATTTCTTTGTGGAACAGTTTTCTCATTGTCAAGTGGACAAAAATGTATGAGCCACTAACATAGATGAGGGATTATTTCAGTAGATTAACACATCTAGAATAAATCTATAAATCTAACTAATATAGAGCCAAATACGTATGAATACATCCAAATTTCGTCCAATGCCTACGTCTCGTAGTTGTACAAAGGACGAAAAATGGGTAGATTTTTGACGTACCATGGATCTAAACTGGACCAAAAAGAGACTTCTACTGAATTAGAGTACATCCCGTTGATACCAAGTTCTATCCTTATCTTGCCAAGTTGTATAATAGGGAAAAATTGGCGTCCATTAATAGGGATTATTTTGTCGAAGATAGTGAGCCAAGCTATTTTGTTACGTCAGCACTTCAAGACACGATTAATCTACTCAGAAATTTGATATTGATTCAAATTTGAGATTTACTTTAGACTGTAATCTCATGTCTATTGCATATTTCTTAAATAAAATGTTCGTAGATAATATCTGAAAAGATCACGAACATACTATTCTATATACATATTTTTCTATGGTTAAATCTGACTCTAAGAAATCCTCTGGCTTAATCTACTTGATCTAAAACACCAATACTATGACCCTCAGGCTTAGACTTCAATGTATCAATAAATATTAATTAAAATTTGAAGAAAAAACAAAGCTATACCTGATATACTAAAGAATTTTTTTTGCTAGTAACAACTACACTAAGCAATTTTTAATGCAATTCTTTCATTAAATTTGAAAAAAATTGGGAATTTTATTGAAACTACATACATACAGGATTAAAAGAAAAAAAATCTGTAAAATTAATTTTAAGCATAAATTTTTAAAAAAAGCATCTAAACAGTTTTCAATCATCGTAAAAAAAACAATAACATTCTTAGGTAACTAAAAATTTACACCACAAACTTAGCACTTTAAAAAGATTAAATAAAAAAAAAAAATCCATGTCTAAGAATTAAAAATTTCATGTAACTAACTAAGAAATTCGTAACTTTACAGATATGAGATTAACTAGAAATCAATGAAAATTAAATTGAAGGAATCAAAGTTTTTAAAATTACATGCGATTAAACCCCAGTCCGAAAATTAAATAAACCTTTTTTTTTTGATTAAGTGTTTAAAGCTGGTGATGTTAGGAGGAAACTATTTAAATATGAAATGCAAAAAAGAAATATATTTAAACAAAAAGATGTATAATAAACCATAAAAATAATCTAATAGGGGCACATGGAAAAAATTGAATGACAAACGATGTACAAAAATTTATAAATCACGAAGACCAAGGAAAAGATGTTCATTGTTGTTGAAAAGAATTCCAAGAATTTGAAATGTATATAGCTAGCAGTATATAATCTCCCACTAGTCATACCAACTCTTACCTTTTAAAGTATTCATTTTAGCTTTTTTCATAAACTTTTTCAAAAATATAAACTCACTTAGTATCAATATCATGAAATTAAAAATATATTAGATTGGGGAAAAAGAAATCCATTATTTTAACGTGAACTTTATGTAACTTCTTTTGGATTCACTTTGTACAAAGGTTTAAAACAGCTTTCATGTAGATTTTTAGGTCTTGCGCGTTATGACTGCTAACATGCGGTTAACTTTGATCATTTTTGATATTTTATAGACATTTTCGACTATGCTGTATCCACATGTGAGGTGCATCTCTAACATCAAAAATACCCGAACGGAATCGACGAAACAAAAGTTGTACGTAACTGGTTGTTACAGTCTTATATAGGACGATAAAAACCTTTCACAATTTTAGCCATTCGGCTATCTTTTTCGCCGTTACAAGAGAAAAACGAAAATGTATCGAATTTTCTGTTTGTTGTCTTCCATTTTTAAAACCTTGTACTTGTAACTGAATTAATCAAACAAAAATCCGCAAGAGGATATTTTAGTGTCAAATGTAATCTTTCCAACGAGCATAAATCTGAAATGGTTTGATAGATACCTCACGAGATATCGATCACTACAGAAGTCTACCGAAAAAATAATGGATCACTTTTTCCTCAAACTAATAAGTTGTACAAAATTTCATTTTTATTTTTAATTTCTAAACATATAGGTTACTTTTTAGATAAGTAAGATCTAAATAATGATTTGAAAGTTAATACTAAAAATTAATAAAAAAAAAGAAAAAAGTGAATTTTTCATATGTTCAAATGAGCCATACTTTGGTAACTTTAGGAAATAACAATTAACATATTGAGTACTCCATAACTTTAAAAGTTTTGCCATGTGTCAAATCTAAACATTGATGTAAGATGGTTAGATGTTTTTATTCATAAAAAAACTAACAATTTCGGATTTTAAAAATAGAAATGAGAAACTGGACACTAGATACAGATATTTTAAATGCAAATTGAAGTTTATATTGCGCAATATTTTACTTTTGTTGCAGTAATATATTTAAAATGGCTTGTTTTCTATTTGCTCGTCTTGTCAGAATTTTTTTATTAGAAGCTCGTAACAGCGAATGAAATAATTGTTAAACTAGTGGTTAATCAGTAGCTCTTCCAATTTTAGTGAAAATATTTGAAATTTACATTTTAGCATACTAATAAAACTTCAGAACACAGAATTTCAGAACATATATACATACATATAAGATTATAGCTTCAGCAATGTATTAATATATTGTTCCTTTTGTGGTAATGAACTTTGCAAATTATAAATCTACATTCTGAAAATTTTATTTTCATAACATTTAAGAAAATTTCAAAGCATGTAGCCTTTTTTAATAATGTGGCATTCCTTTTTAGTAAATTATAAAAATTCAATTAGAAACTAAATAAAGCAAAGCTTTGATTTTATATAATATATAACATACTTTAACTATTAAAATTTCAATGGTGTTACAAAATGTACTAATGAAAAACTAAAAATGAACTGTTTCAAGTTCTTAAGAATAAAATAAACAGATTGAAAACAAAGTTTATTACAGGATGTCAGAATTTGTTTTTATAAACAGATGCAACAAAATCTAAAAATTATAAAAAAATTATAAAAAATATTATAAAAAATTCTAATTATAAAATTCTAATTATAAATATTCTTATTATAAATATTCTAATTATAAAAAATTCAACATTTAAAAGTTTCCCAAAAAATTAGGCAGTTTCATTGGCAACCTCTTCGTCTTCTTCAAAATCACCTTCATCTTCAGCTGTTGCTTCTTGATATTGTTGGTATTCAGAGACCAAATCATTCATGTTAGATTCAGCTTCAGTAAATTCCATCTCATCCATTCCTTCTCCAGTATACCAATGCAAGAAAGCTTTACGACGGAACATGGCTACAAATATTAAAAGAAATTTTTAAACATTCATTTCTAAAAAGACCAAAAATACAAAATTTGATTAGATCTTCATGTAATGTTAGTAATAAGAAAATTTAAAGAGAATTCTTTTAATAAGTTTAAACATGTCAAAATTACAGGGAAAGATTTTGGCATAGTAACTCTACATTATATCAGATTTCAATTACTATACAATTCATAATCAATTGTTCAGTAACTGCACAATTTCAATCATATGGGACAATCAATTTTCAAAGACTTGTTTTCCCTGCTTTATCAAAGCATATCCTCAATTTTAGGGTTTTTGAATGTGAAATTATTTTTCTAGAATACATGTTTAATATTAACTAAAAATTAAAAATAAGGTTCTAGTAAGGTTCTAGGTAAGTATTCTTAGACACATGTTTGCAAACAAAAAGTACATTTTATAAAATTTGTCAGCTTTGTAATAAATAAGACTAAAAATAAACATTTCATTAATACATTAAGTATCACAATATTTTTTTCTTCAAATGTGGTCAAAACTTGAATTTTTCAAAATTCTTATCATTGGAGACACTAAGTAAAGTTCAAAATTATAAAATATGCAAAATTAAAAAATTATAATATATTTTAATCATTTATTTTCCAAAAGTTAAAAAAGGCAAGTTAAACAGTTAAGCTTAAATGCTTTTTAATTATGAGGCAAATGCAACGTTTTGCAAATAACTTTTATTATTTTTCTACTTACTTAATTTTCTAAGTTATTAATTTTCAATAGCAAATTATTTTTAATCCCTTTCTACAATCTTTTCACAGAAAATTTACATGTTTCAAAAGAATTTATATAAAATTAAAGCTAGTAAAACTGCAAGAATATTTTTTTAGTTACCTACTTCCTAAAACACTTAATAAATCTACTTCAGGACTTTTCAGACTGCAGGTGAAATTTGTTCCTAACAGTTAAGGTATAATTAAATGATTGAGAACATAAGAATGAGAAAGAATTTTTAAATATTACAAAATTTCGTGTTCAAACTGTCTTCAAAACAAGTATAGATGAATGAACACAAAGGTAGTTTGAGAAATATCTGAAATAAAGTGAAAATCTTTTCAGCATAGAAAAATGCTGAAGAAAATATGAGAAAAATTAAATTAGGGCCTAAAAAACTTGAACATGAGTGATCTATTTAATCTATATTTTTTGTAATAAAATTCGAAGTTTATTTGTGGAAGCTTAATAGGTATTATTTCTAACTTTATAATCAATTACGTTACAAATAATCATTAGAGTTTGCAAATATATTCAACCAAAATTTTAAGATTAGTATTTAGAATTTGTCATTGCACTATCAATGATTTGAGAGAAATGTCATTAATTCATAAAATATCCTTAGCATGATTTAACAGGTTGAATAAACTTAATAAAAATCTAAAGAGTTACAAAAATGTAAATCCCCGAGTACAAGTTTAAATAAAAAAAAAAATATGTTACCAGTAAATTGTTCTGATATTCTCTTAAAGATCTCTTGAATGGCAGTGCTGTTCCCAATGAAAGTTGCAGACATCTTCAAACCTCTGGGTGGAATGTCACATACAGCAGTTTTAACATTGCTTGGAATCCATTCAACAAAATAGCTACTATTTTTGTTCTGGACATTCAACATTTGTTCGTCAACTTCCTTCATACTCATGCGTCCTCTGAAGATAGTGGCAACAGTGAGATAACGTCCATGTCTTGGATCACAAGCAGCCATCATGTTCTTGGCATCAAACATTTGTTGTGTCAATTCTGGAACTGTTAGAGCACTGTATTGTTGGCTGCTTCGAGAAGTAAGAGGAGCAAATCCAGGCATAAAGAAATGAAGACGTGGGAATGGCACCATGTTTACAGCAAGTTTGCGGAGATCAGCGTTCAACTGACCTGGGAATCTAAGGCAAGTAGTAACACCAGACATTGTAACAGATACAAGATGGTTGAGATCTCCATAAGTGGGAGTGGTAAGTTTCAATGTCCTAAAGCAGATGTCGTATAAAGCTTCATTGTCAATACAGAAGGTTTCATCGGTATTTTCAACTAATTGATGGACAGATAATGTGGCATTGTATGGTTCTACAACAGTATCTGATACCTAAAGGAGAAAAACAAATGAAACATACAGAATATAGGCATAAAGATAGTAAAAGTTAAGTATTTTTGAAAGCTTCACATTACATAGAAGCAGTTTTATCAAACATTTACAGTGGTCTTACTGAACAAAGTCAAACTGAAATATATTAGCTTTACCAGCTGCATATCAGATTTTCATTGTCTAGCATTGTAATGAAGATTAGACATACAACCTAATGAATTTAATATTTTTTTAAACAAAAACTAAAAACTTACAGGACATTATCAATTGGGAAGAACAGTCCTATCCAAGATCTTTTGAATATGGCAATTTTACATAAAACAATTTTCTCAGCAAATAAAAGAATTCTTATCAATTACTTACATCTCTTAAGATAAAGAGAACAAGGCTAACATTACTGGATCCAACTTATTGCATCCATGAGATTTTTAAAAGTCAACAGATGCAGCATATATCAAACTTAACACTTTTAACTATAATACCAAGTGTGTGAGAAAATTTTAATGATATTAAATTTTTCTCACAACTTACACAGTTAAAATTTGTGTTCATATTGCTATTTTATTTGTCAAAAGTTTCATTAAATAAACTGTAAGAAAGCAATTTTTTATAATTTGTTATTTATTCACACTTTAAAAACTACAGGCAATTTTAAAAATAAGAAAATAGAGTACAGTTTAATTTATTTCTATTTCGCTTTTATATATAATTATAATATATAAATTAATTATATAATATATATATAATTATAATTTATTTCTTTTTAAAACTTTAATTTTCTTGCCAAATTTTCTCATTTGTATTCAAATGCTTAAATTGCATAACATTAAGACATAAAAAAGTTTAAAGGACTATTACTTTGATATTTCTAGTCTAAAAACTTGAATGTATTTCTGAATTTCATTTATTTGAAATACCAATAAACAGATTTACACATAGATTACAATAATATTCTTTCCTGTTTCCCCAAATGAATTTGCAGAACTCAGTCATCAAAATAATGTAGTATGTAACAACTATGGAAGTTAGGAACATTGTTAGTCAATCATGCTTAAGATATTAGTATTGATATAAGGACTGCTAAAAATAAGTCACATT
>JAPDSC010028609.1:0-56748 GCA_026290005.1 Latrodectus geometricus
TCATTACTGTCTTAAAATTACTAGAAACTACAACTCGAAATAAAGAAAGGAAAAATTTTTTGAGTGTTTTACCTATCTTAAAAAATAACTACATTTCTAAGTGCCTGGAAACATTGTGGCAGGCAATAATTATATATAAATATGTACATACACACATGCCCACACACACTCATATATGTTGGTGTTAATTAAAATGATGTACTAAGACATAATATTTGAAAGGTTTTGTTGTCAAGAAGGTATTGAAAAGAGAAATATGTCATAGTATAAATTTTTTGAAGTTAATTATATTATATAGAACTACTTAATTCAATTCAATTAATTTAGACATGATTATTCTACATTTGAAAGTATACGTTTCAATAAATTCTCCATATTTTTCTATTGTACTATATTTTACTAAATATTTTTGCAATCATTGGTATATATATTAACTGCTATAGGCATGATATACAAGGGTAATGGTATGAAATACAAGAATAAATACTATTTTGAGAAATAACTTTATGAAGGGGCTCATCATGGCAGTGCTCTTCGGTAGGATAGCTCTCTTTGGAGCGTGAGGTTCAGGGTTCAATCTCAACTGCTGTTGAATAACGGGTAATGAATATTGCATTTTTAACTTCTAGCATGTACATCCGTCAAGGTGTGTACGTGGAAGTTTTCTGGATTTCCTCCCTTGTGAGGCGTGAATACAGCCTACAATCTATGAAAATTCTCCCAGAAGGTAACTTACACGGTGGATATTAAATTGCCTAGGTTATGGAGGTAAAGTTGTGAAGGCTCTAAAAACAATATTCATCTCAAAATGATAAATAAATATTCTTGCGTTTGTTGCATAAAGAGTATTAAGTTCATTGAGAATATTTCAGATTTATACATTTTTAAAACAAAAGTAGATGCAATATAATATTTAAAAAATAAAATTTATTATTAAGCTTATGCATTCAAAATGGGGCAATTGAATAAAAGTGGATAATAATATAAAAGATTACCATATTTAAAAACATTATATTTCCATGCTTATAACATTTATATTATTAAAAATTCACTTGAGAATTTGCAATAGAATGACTTTATCTTCACTCATACACAGGTGTGTCTTTTTCTTTCAAACTTTCCTATCATTAATGATTAAGAAATGTTTTCATTCCTTTCGGGAAAAAATTCTGTCATAAGGTGGGGTATTGGTAAGGATTCAAAGCTATACTTATGCTTGTATGTGTTCCGTTTCCCGTAGCGCCCGTTTAGAGAAACATGTCTTCCCGTCATCTGCAACAGTATATAACGCTTTTTTTCTTGTTCCTTTTTTTTTATCTCGTTCTATTTCTTCCCTACCATTTACTTTAACTCCAGCAACAATCAGAGAAAAGTTTCAGTCGCGTGTCTTTCAAAAAGTCACGCAAACTCTCCCGGCGAAAATGCATTTTCTGAAAATACGTGACGTTTTTCTCGGCGATGTTCCGAGTCTGGCTTGTGTTTTCCATTTTTCTGCAGACTTCCAGTTTAGAGATGATATTTGAATATTTGTATGATTGCATTGGCTTTCCCACTCAATTGAGTTTCTGCAGCAACTACATAATAACAAATGTTTCATTATTTTATGGCGAATATGTTATCGCGCTCTGAAAGAACCTTCGTAACACAAAGAATGTTTATAATAAAAAGTTTTTGTTTTGAAACAAGATTGTTAAAGGTATAATTTATTATTTGTATTGTATATTATACTTGATCACATATTGCAAAGAGTTTTAAATTATTATATGCGTTAACATTTTATGTAAAAGATAAATATATCTAAATCTTTGGAATTCTTGTCATAAAGTTCCTGAAACATGACACTGTCCCTTGCAAGTTTATAAAAGTATGCTGAGATTTCGATGAGTTGTAATAGCTTGGAAATTTAAATATATAATAGCATTCAAAAATTAAAATTTAAAAATGCGAAATCATCACCAGAATTTCAATATTATAAATAGTATTAATAAAAAGTAAAATCATACCTAAAACAAATAGAATACCGTTTTCAAATGCATGTTAAAAACTTGTAAATAGAATTACATAATTATGATGTAATGTAAATATATTGAAGAAAAATACATTTAGTTTTAAAATAGGCCATAATGGTAATACTTAAAATCTTTAGTATTACCTTCCCAGTAAAAATAAATTATCAATACAGCTTTTAATAATAATTTAAAGCTTATCCATAGAACATAAATGTATGTAAAAATTCATCAAAAAGAAATATATTTACAAATGCTAGAACAAAAATATGTTATGTAAAATATTATCTATAAAATACATTTCTAAAAAGTAATAGCTGATTTCTCCTGAAGTAAAAGAGAATTTAACGCCAGTAAAGAATTAATAAATGAGGATTTAATAAGAATATTAAAAATATGTACATATAATTAAATTATTTTTAAAATTATTTTATCTGCTATCATTTCCAAAAAACACCCGTATATATGAATAAGAGCTAAAATTATATAAGTGTGATTTCATGAAAATAAAACAAAAAACACATGTGTTAAATCTCGTATAATAGCTTAAATATAACATTTAAAAAATGATGGTTGGTTGGTTAGTTTTTATGGCGCAAGGTTTTAAAAAATGAAAACTCATGCTAATAATTACAAAAAACTTCCTTAAAAAATTAACACCATTTAATTGATCCAGAAAAAAATACAAACATCCTCAATAGGTTTTCCACATGTTACAAATAAAACACAGGAGTAGTTTCAGACTAATTTCTTTTGCTAAACAATTAAAAAAAAGTTTAAAAATTTAACAAAATTGTGCGACTTACTTCTTTTTCGTGGCTTAATATTTGTTATTAGGGAATCAATTGAATACCTAAATATGTTGAAAGTGTGAAACAGCGAAACATCCATTGGAAACTTAAGTCCATAAGAAGAAAGCATAACCCGACTGGACAATAAAAACACCCTAGACCCTGCGTGACCTTTCCCATGGACTAAGCAGACAGAAATGTAGCGGAATGTTCCAGCACTTCCCGTGGATAACAGATGTTCCGGTTATTCCTGTGGGTCATCCGTGGGAAATGACATTCACCACACTCGGATTTCTGTGTTTTACGATCCCGCCCCTTTCCACTGAATAATCACATTGGGGTTCATTCCAACTACCCCCTAGGGATAATTATTTTAACCACATTTAACCACATACTGAGAAGTGAACTCAGTTTGTCATCAGCACTTGATCCCTGTTAAAGCTCTACTATATAGTTGAAAAATTGATAATTATAGGGTAGTATATAATATTAAAAAAAATTGGACACAACAATCATTCACATAAAGAAACCTGACAATCAAATTCGGACATGTTACTTTAAAAAAGAACCTTCCATTTAAGTTCATTTCCCTAACATTTATTATGAAGGATTTATGTACGAGCGAATGCACATTCTTAGCGAATCCATAATATTTTTTTATTATGATGATTACATCATAAATGTTTTAAATTTTTTTCTGTTGAATATTGTGTATTTTATAGGGGTAAAGATCATTCACGACATAAAAATAAGGAAATGAAAGAAAGTGATGCAAAGTATGTTATAATAAAATTAACGAGACAGGAATCAAAATTTATTCAGGCTTGAATTATAATAATTAAATGATGAATTATTATAAAAATTATACAGCCAGTAAAATTGATTTTATTACACCTTTGATTTAAATATCAAAAATGAAGTAATACAGTTCTTCATTTTTGATGTTAAAGTTATGTTTTTTTACAAACACCTGAGTAATTTGTAATCTGAACATTTATTTAAATTTGTCTTTGTGATGTGATTCTGTTCTTTTCTCAAAATCCATGTACTGCTCAACTCTTCTTTCAAATTAATCATTCTCATGACTTTGACTCCGACTATAGTGGATAGCTATTTTAAAGCATTATTTGTACATACTTTGCGTCTTGCCTTCAGGAAAGACTTTTTATAAATAGTTGGAAATATTCACTTGTTGCGAAGGAGAAAACTCGGGAATTTCTCGAGTATCGACAAATGTGCATGCAGAGAACGAAAACGTAAGACTTTATTCAACGTAGGCTAAGTTATTCAAAAGTAGCCAATATCAAAGCTGGCAATTTTCTACTCCAAAGAATACCGTCCTCACTGAGTACTCACGATGTGTTAGTCTTTATAATAGAGAATTTGCTTAATTTGCCTTTATACTAGATAAAAATAAATAATAAAAAAAGAAAAGATGGAACTTTTACTTTTAGAATACAATTAGAAAGTTTCTTAAATAACTTCATGATAATACAAATCTAGAGGAGGCTGTAAGATCTGAAAGGGTATGCTTAAAAATTGGATCTCACTTAATGAATCCAAAAATTTAGAGCAATGTTTACTTAAGTATATTAATGGAAAAAGTTACAAAGTTCTCAGGCGATTTGAATATTTGACATAATAACGCAAGCAAACGTCCATTTCTTTTTCTTCAACAATTGTATTTCTGAATTTCTTGATCTATTTGTTCACTGATATCAAAAACTCATTATGTATACTATAAAATATTTATTATAAATAACACTGTACATTATAAATTGCTTCAATTTCAAAATTAGCTACAATTGACATCTCATAGTGGATTGAAGACCGATGTAAGACATTTTAATATCTACCACATCAATTGCCTTCCAGACGGACTTATCATAGTCGTATTCACGTGTCGCAAAGGAGGAAACCTTGAAAACACTCAAGCACCCACCAGTATAGACATTCAAGCATTGTATAAACTAAAACATTATATAAACTAAAATTTCCAGACTCCTTATTTTAAACATTGTCTATCATAATATTCAGCTAACTTTAGTCTTTCTAATACGCAAATCATTTTACTTTCATTTATTGTGATAGTATATCCCCTTTCTATGCAGATTTTATTAATTATATTATAGATTGATATTTATTTTTCGTAAAAAAAGAAAAAAAAAAGGTTGATGTGTTATTGATAAATTCTTTAAATATAACATTATATTTTTTCATAATGCGAGAAAAGTGTAATTTTATTATGTATTATTATTAATTATACTTCATTAACCTTATTTAAAATATATAGTCACCATGCGAAGCAATTCCTCACTGTTATATTATTAATCTATAGAAAATTAATAATAATAAAAATATAGTAATAATATTAAATGTAATAGTTTGTAATATATTATCTAATCATTAAGATATTCCAAGTACTAGAGAAAAATATTGTTTAATTTGTTATTAAGGATTAATTATATCTATTATCAAAGTTTATTCAGCAAATTAAGGATTTCCCATGCAAGTTTTTGTAAAGCTCATTTTAAATATTTGAAAAAGTGATTTTATATAAATACACTAAAAGTACTGCAGTTGGAGAATGACTAATATTTCAAAAGCATTTTTATAAAATACTATCTAAATTTATTATTCAAACTATTTTTTAAGAAACATGTTAGCAACCATTTATCATTTACCATGTTCGAAAAAAACAAACATTATTTTTAGGATTAAAAATATATATTTAAAACATAAAGGATAACTATAGTTTTTATTTAAAATAATATTCAGGTATTCAAACTTTACTGTAAATAGTTTGGATTTTCATAGTTAGAATGTAATTCTTTATTCCATTTAATAATTATTTTATTGAAAGAACACTTTTAGTTATAATATATTTATGACTAAAAGTGTTATTAAAATAAAATTGTTAGAAACTATGTAAAAGTATAATTCAAAATTAATAAAGCAATTTTATTTATTATATTCTAGCAAATTTAACACCATTTTCCAGCAATTTTTACTGTTAAGTTTTCAATTATTTATAATGATGCAAATGTTATAACATACATACTTTTACATAGGCTTATAGAAATGTATACTTATTTTTTTTTTCTTTTAGAAAATTATTTAATTGAATTGTGTGTCAAAATAGTAATTTCTTATTAGGAAAATCATGCCTTCAAAATTTCATTTAATATTAAATTCAAACTAATTTGAGAAAAATTATAGCACAAAATGTTCAGATATAATTTACTATGATTATTTTTCTTAAGTTTAAAAAACATCTAAAGGAAAAATTTATTATTATATTCTTTGCCGTTAAATATTAAGATTAAAAAAAGATCAAAATTGAACTTAAACTTCAAAAAGGAAGCGAAAGGAACATCAGTAAGCAACGCCATCAGAAAGCGCAATGCTTAGTATTCCGGTAGCGAAGGAGACCGTGTATTTTTTATATAGAAACTGCGATAATAAATCTTAGAAGTCCATTTTTTTTCCCGACAAGTTTCGAATGGGCCCCCATGTAACGAAAACATGGCCGCCCGCAGTTTGTAAACAAAGTCACGTGGTTCGGGAAAAGGACGGAATCCCATGGGTAATAAATCTTGAGGCGGCTCGTTTTGCGCGAAAAAGATCGGCCTTCGGACAAAGAGAGAGTGATGCTGCACACACAGGGCGAAAAGAAAAATGGACCGCGTAAGACCGTCTGCTGGAGCCGCCGCCGGGGCTGATTGATGGACTTTGCCGCCCTTGATGGATGCGCCCCGGCTCGCCGAGAGCCGGTGGAGGCCGTGGGAAAACTCATTTGAATAATACGTTGACTCCCGTTTAACTTCTCCGCTCCCGAATTCTGGCAACGGAGTTATGGCAGTGACTGCTATTACCTTACTAATGAGAGCTGTAATCTTTATGTTCTGAATCAGTCGCACTGTTTTACTCTTGATAGGATTGTTTGCATTAGTTGGACCTTTATTCTGTATTTATAGCATTAACAACTCAATTGGTGCTACATTTAATGTCACGAATTATCTAGCTAATATTATTTAGAATATATACATATTATATGTCTCGTAAGACAACATATACTTAGAGGCGGCATTAATTAAACTGCATACAGATAATTTTATATTATTTATTTAATAAATGTTAGCTGTGTTAAATATTCTGCATTGCTATGGTCTTTTTTATGTAATGTGTCCAAATAATTTCCTTCGAAAAATTATTTTTTTAAATAATTTGGTTGTGTAAACTATATTTTCAACAATATATAAAAGAACATTTAAGAGTGTTATTAAGTGATCTCATTTAATTTAGATTCTGAAATGGTGTAATACTCTTTACGTGACTATTAGTGTAATGATGTATACTTATCATTAGTAGTAATGTGAATGGCATTAGAATATTCATTTATCCTTATTAATAATATGAAATCATAAATTCTTGTGAAACATAAATAAATAAGTTAAGAATTAAATAATTTAGGATTAAATGTTTCTTTAATTAAATTAAAAATTTTAATTTTAGTGAAAAAGATATTCTTCTTCTAAAATTCATTTGATTTTGAATATTTTTCTAATTTACTTGGGAAAAAATGCATTGCACATCTATCATTAGTGTTGTGACAAAAACGTTTTGTTTTTACAATTTTAAGTTTATAATTTTAAATTTAATTTTCTTTTTAAATTGAAAAATTTGGAGAAAAATATAACTATTGGCAATAAATTGAACTGTTTATTGATTAATATTTTGATTTAAATTCATTAGTTATTGTTTTATAATTTTGATTGCAAAAAATTTGAATGATTTAAATACATGAGAATTTAGTTGCTTCAGATTTTTATTTATTAAGTTTTGGTCTACATTATGTAAAAAACAGCTTAATAGAGCTTCTTTAGCAATATATGTAAAATTATTATGATATTCCAATTTTTTTTATTCATTTATTTTGTGAATAAGAAATTTCATAAGGGAACAATATTTTTTTGTTTAATCTTTCTATAGTTTAATCAATTTACTTTATGCAAGAAAATTTTATCGCTTAATAATGGTATAACAATTAAAAAAAAAAGATATTCTACATAAATTAAAAATCATTTGAATTTAAAATGCTTATTTCAATCAAAAACAAATCATTTAAAACTTTATTTCAAAATTAGTTCATTCAAAAAATTTCCTTACGCAGTATCCATTTTTAATTAAATTTTCAATGTTTATTAAAAATTTAATATAATTTAGATTTTATTAAACATTTTTCTATAAACAATGCAACTTATTTCTTATAGTTTTATTCCTAGCATATATTCTTATTTATAAGTTCTAGTAATAACCTCAAGGCTGAAGTACCTGGAAAGATTAATTTATCTTTTTATTAATAGAGAGACATTCAGTTTTCTGTAGCTACACCTAGGTGCAATCAGTTTTAATTAACATTGTAACTAAATATATGGAGGTATTAAGCAACTGGCTCGCAATTAAATACATCTTTCAACTATAACGAAGGAAGACTTGAAAATAATCTCAGAAAACAATTTCATCAAATCATGTTCATCTTGAAAGAGTCCAATGTTACAAATTTTCACACGAAAATAGAACTGGAATTTTAAATATTATTAGCAGGTAACACTTCCGACATACATATTTTGAAATATTATGGACTCTATAAGTGTTAAACTGCATTATATAACAGTCATATATTTTAAGTTATTTATATACTATAAGTATTAATTTCAAAATTAGTCACAGGCTAAAGTAGATAGCAGTAGAAAGTTTGTTCAAACTGAAAGCTAAAAACCAAAACATGATCATTTCTTAAACAAAGGTCTTTATTTAATCCAAACAGAAAAAAACAAATAAAAATGTCGCATTTACTCTTCGCAGATAAGCGGCTTCTTTTTCCCACTGTCTTCAAATTTTGATGTACAGCAAAAAAAGAAAAAAAAATCTATTTAAAAAGATTTCTTGGGCGTCTTTTTGCTGCCGAGTCTCCTGTCAGCTGAAACGGTGCACAAGAAATAGGAACTCGCAGAGGAGAAGATCTATTTATAGTTTTCTGGAAGATGTTTTCGTGGTTAAAACGTCGTCTGACACAAAGTTGATTTTTTTCTCCCCACATAGTAAGACCGGTTGATTTGGTGTTTCAAACTCACGAAAATTCTGTCTAGTCTGATAATTACACTAGCCATGTTATTTTTTATAAATTTCAGAAAAAAAAATTCATAAGTAATTGAAAGAATTTGCATTACATTTAAGAAAAATAGCTGGTGCTAAATAAACAATTTATGAATTAGACGGAGAAACAATAAGTCGAATAAAATTGTTTTCTTAAATATTAATCTCTTAGAATTTATTAAATCATATAAAAAGTATCCAAATTTAACAGTAGACTTTTTTTATGTATCAGTTTACCAAACTCATCATGTAGCAATTATAAAGGTGTAATAAAAATTCATATACTTCTTGCCAAAATTATAATTTGTAACTCAAAAATACTTGAACAAATAAAATTATCTAAAAATACTTGAATTTATTTAAAAAATGCATTATATATATTTTTACGTATTATATAGTTGCGTATCTAATAGTTTTTATAAGAAATACTGCGTAATGAATGTTGCTTGTATGAAATAATTGTAAGAAAGATCACATTTTTTGCAAAGCAAAAATGAAAAAAAAAAAAAAAAAATACTGAAAATATTCATTTAAAAAACATTTTCTATGAGGCTGTATATTTTTTAAATAAATATTTATGATTATTCACCTTTAAATGATTTTTAATGATGCTTAATCAATACAAAAGTCATTTGCCAGTCTTGTAAATCAATTTTATAATCTATTTTTTCAGTTTTTATACATTAGTTCTGTGAAATAAACAAAACTCAAGAAAGTAGAAGTAAAACTGCTGAAGAAATAATCTAAAGCAGCAAATGAAATACAGGCTCATCCCTCACTGAAAATATGAAAATCAATGTTTCAATCGAATTGAAAAGATTTTATCAGCTTTTAACTATTATTATCAAGGAAGCAATAATTTAATTAATTTTGACCATGCGTTATTTTGTATTAGTGTTAATAAGTATTTCTGATTATAAAATATTTCTTTTAAATTATAAGTTTTCAACAATAAACGAGTATCATATATTGAAATAGATTATGTGTTTTTTTTTTATTTTTGGCCAACTTTAAATAAATACCTTAAATGAAAACAATTTATATTGTTAAAAAAATCATAATAATCAATTTTTAATTAACATTCCACATGTGAAATGTTATTTTAAACATAAAGCGCAAGAAAGATAGTGGATAATTTACACTTTACATTTAGACAAAATATTTTATTTTCAAATTGTAAGAAAACAGAAAACAACTAATCAGCACAATATTAGTATTAAATTGATTAGTTTGATTTGCTTTAATTATATGTTAATTATAATGAAACTATTATTAAATTATCATACATTATTTATGCTTTGTAGGTATGTTTTAGATTTTTGTTTACTAAATTAATAATAATGTGCAAGGTAAAAACTATAAAATACATTTATTTATTAAAAGCTTTGATTAAAAATCTATTGAAAAAAATTTTTTTAATGAAATGGTTATGAAATGAAATCGTCATATGCAAAATTATTCAATGATAGAAAATATTTAGAAACAGGATGGTTTTAAATAAGTTTATTTAAATATTAGATTTATAGGAAATAATGTTAAAATAGATTTCAAATGAAATAGTTATTGAAGATTAAAAGCAATAACGTGTATTTTAGCTTTAAAATCAAAATGAGCTTCAATTTTAGAGGAGAAAGCACTTAATGAATCGTGATTTATTGAGATATTTAGGAATAAAAAAATCACAAATATTATATTATTCAATTAACAAAGTACAAATTCACAGCTCAAAAGATTGTACAAAAAATTTTACTGTAATCGCAATTTATAGATCCAAATATTTGTGACATTTAAAAAATATATTGAACTTGTAAGTAAACATAATAATTGAAAACTAATCTATATTTTTTATAACAAAAATGTAAAGCTTTTGTTTGTAAAGTTATTTTTTATATAATAAATAAAATTTTTCAATAATTGTTTGAGAAAGGGTTTCATAAAAATTGCATTTCTTTCACTGATGACTTTTAAAATTAGTATATCCGTTTGCAATCAGTTTAACACATTTTAATAAATCAGTTTAATGTAGAAAAATAAATATATACGCTTATAATAAATTATACATTATTTTTCTTTAAATGAATGCAATTCGGTTACTTAATTTTCCTTTAGAACCTGATAAATATTTGCTTAAACTATTTCCAATGCTATCTTAAGAGTATATTTTGCTTACCATACTTTATAAAATCAATTATTTTGCAGTGACAAACCAAGGTAATAAATATATAGAACAAACTCCATAAATATATTTACAACTCTTTGAAAAATGCTTTCATTTTTAATATTTAATTTTTATATTGCATAAAATCTCTCAATTCAAACACTTTTTCTTTCGATATGAGAATATGAAATCTATTATTAGATGAATTTATCTGTATATTTATTAACATAAGTCAGTGAGAAGTTATATTGCATATAATGCTATTTTAAATTATTGATTTTATCCATGATGATAAAGTAATCAAATCTCTATAGAGATTTTGTATTTTGTATTTCAAAAAATAAATTCTTAAATCGTATGAACAATTTAAATTCTGAAATTTTATTTCATCTTTTCATAATTTTTAACTAGTGAGTTGTAATATTATTTTAGCAAATTTCCAAATTTCCATGTAAAATTGTTATTTACTTTGTAACTAATTTTACACAATACAACAACGCATTTTCTTTTTCTTCAAAATAATTTTAAATGAAAAATAACAAATCTCCGAAATCAGCTTAGATATGAAGCTTTCCTATCAATATTTGTATTGTTTTGAAACAACAATTTTATCAACTTAAATAAAAATCTTATTGAACAAATAATTTTTCCAAACTTTTAATATTTTTTACTGAAAACTTTCAGTTGAAAAAAATTTTCCAGTTTTTTTATTATTTAGACATCAATACGTATTGTTAAAATTTACTAAGCTTTAAGCGTCATTGTTCTTTGTAAAAAATAAGCAGAGAAAAGTGTCTTTAAATTAGTAGGAGTCAAATACAAGTAATGCAATTTTTTAAAGTAAGTATAAAAATTTTTAAAACTATGCCTTAGAAATGATGACAAAATCTCAATACTTCTAATTAGAAAATAAAACTGTAAAATGCAGAAACTAATAAAAAAAGTACAAATAGAATAAAATAAAAATAATAAATAAATAAACATATTTTATAGGAATCTAATCATAGCTATTCGATTTCATTTTTGGGGATAGTAGTTAATTTCTTAAAAATATTTTTAATATCACATACAAAAATATTCAATCAGCAAAATTGACAAAAATTTACTTATATCTAATAAATTTTAAATTAGATTTTGAGCTTATTCCCATCTACATCATATTTCATAAATAATAAAATTTTCTTATGCTTTAATTCTTTAAATACATTATAAAAAAATTCTTTTTTTAGTAAAAATGACCAAATTTTTTTTACTAATAATTATATTTAATTAATGATTTAAAAGATTTATTATAAGATATATTTATATAGTAACTGATGATCTACACAAGCTTAAATAATATGTGGTTACTTGAAAAAAGTTATTTCTTTGGAGAAAAGGTTACCACTTATGGATCACATAAGCATAAATTAAGGATGAAATTTATGTTCACAACGTGTTCTCACAGTTCGTTCACCTTATCGTGGTAATTCAATTTAGATCTTTTTCGATAATTTTGGTGCTATTTTAGAATTTTCCCGAAACTCATTCTTTTTATGATTTTGCATTCATTTAAAAACAAATATTATTTATAGTTCTGATGTTCAAATAAGTATTCAGAATTTTTCTCAGAGCTCAAAAACTGTACAAATTCCATTTTCAATAAAATAAAGAAAGTCTCTTATTTACTTATTAAAATAATCATGTCTGAAAGCCAGTATTTTGTATAAGAATACTATTTTATTTTAGGAAAATGTCACTTCATCAAAAATATACATTCAATTTATTAAATTAATACTTATTGAAAACATAATAATACTATAATTTTAAAAATAAGCAACACATCGAGTTAAAAATTAATACAAATTAACGAAAGCAAATTAATCCTGACATGTCTTACAAAATTGTAATGGATAATACAAACTGTTAGGAAGATTGCATTTTGTGTTCTTATTGCACTTATTTTATTGAAAACACACAAAATATATAAAACTGAATACCTATAATATTGGCTTTTTTATGATTATTTCCAAATAAATAATAAAAACGAAAAGGGTTGAATTATTCTATAAATTTTCAATATTTTCATATAATTTTAAAAACATGAGAGAATCGGTTAAAGTAATTAACTTTTCTAATGGAAAAGTATTACATTTTACGATAAATTTAATATTGTATATTTCATTTTTAATTTCTATATTCAAAAATAAATGTAAATTGGCGCATTTAGATTACATTATTCAAACAGAATTATTTTTGCTTCTTTTTCAAACAAAAGAAAATGCTATTTTCTTTTGTTTATGTATTTAAACCAAAGAAAAATTTTATCTTTAAATTATTTTATTGGATTGAAACTTCATTTTATATCAACATTATTCAATAAATTTCATGTGATAGAACTTTAATCCTTAAAAGACTTACAAAAATAATGCCAATTTTCACTGTACGATGCTAAATAAGTTTCCTTAAATATATGACATTCCTAGGAAATTATATTTCATTCCATTACAATTTAAAATATTTAAAATATCTTTGTTATGTATTCTAAAATAATTTAGCTCAACAAATACATATATTTATCTTAGTAATTTATCTTCTGTAAAACATTTGTGTAATTTGTGTGAATAGTTTTTTCGCATTATTCTTGAAGGAGAAATAGTAAGTTAATAATTTTGCTTATACTTAAAATAAATAAGTTTGAATAAATACAATTTGAGACACATATATAAAATTTCCTTAATAAATATTCAAATAGAAGTTTGTATAAAGGTAATATTAACCAATAACTTTTAAAAATGTTTAAAATGAATGCTTAACAAATTTAATACAAAACTATAGCATACGCATGTTATGTATTTATATAGTCAAAAAACTGCTTCTAATATTTCATATTTTAACCTGAGAATGTTTCCTCTATAGAACATGCGTGCCATAGATTACATAAACAAAAAGGAAAACACAAAATTCTAAGCGCAACTAAGTTTCGTTTTCAAAATTGCCGCCGCACGCCATTTTCAAAACACAAACGTTGATGTTGAAAAAAAAATATGGACAGAATAAATAAAAACAAAAGGACTATAAATCGGCGTGTCCTACACAAATACATAACACGGAAATCATGTCACATGAGGGAGCGAGAGAAGGCTTGATAAATTGAAACATGAAAGGCCACGTGACTTTTTCGTGTGTGCGTCTGGGCTCTGGCCACAATCAATCATCCACGATGATCTAAGGTCGCTGGCCAAGAAGCATTAGCCGATGCTAATCACTCTGCCTCTGCAGTCTCATCCTTTATAGAGTGAGGCCCACTGAGAAACAGGTGCCTAATTAAATCATTTCACTCTCACCTGTCACTCTGCTTTGAAAAATGATGCGATAAATCACAATCATTGAGCCTCAGCGAATCATGGTCTAGAAGAGAGTGTGGAAAAAATAACGGAGACGAGTGGCGATTTTACGGGTTTCAACAAGATTTTATGAGCTGGTGATAGATTTTTTTAATCGTTTGGACATCTATTTATAGATAAAATAATGTTGATACACGATCGATTTTAATCGTTAGGACATGCATTTACTTACTCTCATAAAATGGTGATTTTAATAGATTCCGAGGAACTTCTTTGATGTTTTTAATATTCATAAAATAATATTTCTTAAGGATCAGGAGACATTTTTTTGATCATTCGGATGTGTATTTATTTTTAAAATCAAACATATTATTATTGTAACATTTTTAATCGCTTAAATATTGCTTAGCTCATAATACTTTAAGCAACTTTTTCAACAGTCTGTAGTTCAAAATAAGATGCTTTACATTATGAATTAAAGATAATAACAATCTAATAAATGGTGTTTCATAACAGCTTAAAAGTCAATCTGCAATTTTATTATCAGCTGTCAAAACAGTTAACTAGTTCTGAAAAGAAGGAACAATTAAGCTGTTGAAAGGATAGTATTTACGTCATACGAAAGATGCTCAAATAATTATTGATAACATTCACCAATGAGAAGAAGGAAGAGATAAAAAGTGAGCTTTCTGTGCAACAGTAGTCTATTGCCCCGCCTTTCCCATCTTTTTCGAATATAAACAAATGAAATGGGAAAGCAAAACGTCTACTGTTATAATACTCTAGCAATTTTTTTAAGAAATTCGCTTAGCCAACAATAAATACATGTACTCGCTCTATGAAAATAACAAGGTAAAAAATAAACAAATTTAAAAATAGAAGTTTCGGTTGAAATAAAACATAACAGTTATTGCTCCTCTTTGATTCTCTGAGTTGAATACATAAAATTGTCAGCAAACTCATAAAAGAATTGCAGAAAGACATGAAAGGTTTAAATAGATATTCATTAAAGATATATAATGTAGCTAATTAATGTGTTGGTTGCATTTTTTCTTCTCTTTCCAAACTTATATAATTAGGATAATAAACATTAAAAATAAAATAGTTTTAAGCACTATAAAAATTAAAAAAGTTCGTAGGTAAAAGCTAGACTTACAGTTATGATTTACAGGAAATACGTTATAATACATTGAAGCACCAAGATGAATACATGTGGTATTTCACAGAAAATAACCTTAAAGAGACTCAAACTTGTTAGTCACTCATCCAATTACCCTGTTGCGTCTTGAAATGTATAAATATTTTAAAGTTGTCCTATAAATTTTCTTCATACTGTTTTTATAATGAATGTTATTAATTTCGAAATTAATATTAAATTTCATTAAAATAATATTTAATTCCAATTACATTTAGAAAAATTAATTTTCTACTAATAGCTGCAATGATTACTAGAAAATTTATATAATTTGAAGGCATGTGAAAATTGTCTCTTTATTTGGAATTTTATAAACAGAAATTGAAGGTAATATAATTGAATGATTCTTTCATAAAAATATTAACATTACGTATTAGGTGCGAATAATAAGTGACTTTGTATCCATTTTACGGCCATTCAATTAATAACAAACCGTAAACGATGCTTCTAGTTCCCACTTAAATCATCGTTTAGACACCAAAGATAGTAATAATTTTTGTACTCTCGAAAATGAATGAATAGGAGTCTTTTTCACAAGCACCAACAAATAATGAAGTATGATAATAATGAGGTTCACATACAAACCATCATTAAGATAAGTCATTATCCGCTGCTGTAATAACTTCTGGACAAGTGCTTTTGAAACAACGATGCAGCAACACCAGATATTGGTGGCAAATGATAATAAAAGGAATTAAAACCGATGTTTTGGGTAATGGGGTAACTTTAACAATAAGCCACATTGTCGTTAATTTCGCCTTATTAAACATGTTTTAATTCTAAAAGGACAGCACTTTTCCTTTCTGTGAGTAAAAAAAAAAAGGTGAACTGAAATAATGGAAACAGCCTCAGATTGGATTTTATAATCAAGAATATTTTCCTTCGTTTAGTCACTTGAATAAATTTACATCATTAAAATAATTCAATCAGTACATTGTTAGTAATTGATATAAGAAACGTATTTACAGAATAACTAATATGGAAATATACATGTCTTTTTTTATTTTATTGATTGATCTTTTAGTTGCTTTAAATTATAATGGAAAATTAGATAAAAATCAAAGCGCTTATTGCAATGAAAAAGGAAAGCAATTGGCTTAAGAAGATTTTAATAATAATTACATGATAGTTAATACCATGCCTGATTTTTTTTATTACCCTCAAATTCATTGAATTCTAAATTGGTTTTAAATCAAAACATTACGAATCTGTATACAAGTCCCACAGCTTGAATAATTATTTTCTAAAACAGGAAAATTATTCTACACATTTAAAATATATCCAGTTAAAAATTATGAATCCAAATGTAATTAAGAGTCAATATTATGAAAAGATAACAAATTTTTTATTAATTATATAAGCCTTTTCAAAATTTGAAAAATAAAATAGCTTGTGTTTTCAATCAGAGACTTGTAATGTAAGTTTTAACACATTTTAAATTAATATATTTTTAGACTATGCAAATTTTGATTATTGGTTACTTTAAATTTAATTACCAAAAGTCAAAAACAATTCTGGTTTACTAAATACGAAAGGATTTTTATTTTAGACATTGAGTCCATTATTGTTCTAATTTCTTTTGGTTAGAAGAAGAATAATTAACACAATGTATAGGATTACTAAATATTTTTTATACATTGAACTAATAGAAAATGTTAGAATAAATTTTTATTTGTGTTTTTTAAAGGCATGGCAACTTAGTGAAAAAATCACGATTTTTCCCTTAATAAGGAATAAAGATATCCAAGTTTGAAAATATTTTATTGAAGGGAGAAGTTTAAATATAGCAAAAACTGATTACGCAAACTATATCATAATTATTTTAAACTAAATTAATTATATAAAAACAAAATCTAAGAATTATAGTTATATAAACTATAAGTTATAGTTTAAAACCATTTATTTTATCATGTTTTTTAATAGTTTGATTTACATACACAAATTTTATAACCAATGATTTTAATGTTTTATTACATTATTCTAAAATATAATATAACTCTTTAGGGCTTGAAATCATTTCGTTATAAATTAATTTTGCATGTGTGTAATTATGTATCGTCTTTAAGTCATATTTCTAAGATTTTTACAAGTTTTGGCATAATTTTCTGATTTTGTGCACTTTTTCATTTTAGTAATTCACACAAATAAAAATATTGCATTCGGAAACAGCATTGGCGAGAGCAATCAGTACATCAGAAATTAAGTCTTTTTTTATGAAAATGACGAATAAAAGAAACATTTTTGGTATCTGAAAATACAGATTTAACTTGTAAAGTTTAATATCTAGCCGTTAACATATTTTTGGTATAAAGTTTGCAGATAATAGGGAATGGCAAATCAACAACAAAAAAAGGGTAGTTGACTTTATGACCACCAATTTTATGTTATCAAAACTATAATTATCGCCATAAAAAGAATCATAAAAAAAGAGACTGATGAATCGAAACTAAAATAATAAAATAAATTATTTTAACTGATCCCCTGTATTCCGGTTTAAGAAAGAGAAACATTCCAAAGGACTAGAAGTCGTTATGGTTGGTCGAATATCTTGATGGCATATTGTTACAAAATAAACCTAAAGCGGGTCAGTTGCTTATTATTCGTTGTTGATAATTCCTCAAGATACGGAACTATCAACTGACGTAAATAGTAGTTATCTGATGGCTTAGCAAATCTAACTCAATATCAACTTCAAAGCTGTTATTTTGTACAACAATTCGAAGAGGGCTGTATATCAGAAATATATCAGAAATGATTTAAAAGGATACCTTTAATAGTTTTGATATATTTTTTGGAATAAAATATTGTCGAAATTTTTTATTTTACAATGAAATGTTGTAAAATACATAAATTTATTATACATTACATAATATCGTCAAAGATATTGGTAATTGTGCATATTTTTCAGGTATTTTCTTGTGCAAACGTTGCACAGTTTTTAGGTGATGTTAATATTTCCACAACACATATTTTTACTTTTGAAATAAAATTGATTTTATGCGTATTCGCTATTTATGAATATGTTTATTTATTTTCAGGATAAAATTGTGTTTTTATGTGTTGTTAATTAGTCACCAATATCTTATATATTATGGAATAAAGTATATTTTTAAAATTAGTCGCAATATAAATAATAAATTCATTTGATGTAGGAAACTGGAAAATAATGAATATTACCCAAAAATATCAGTTCATATACTCTGCCAGTTTTTAATTATTTTCAGAATGTTTGTTTTACTAGATTTCCATCGTAAAATATTTATTATACATATCTCTTAAAGAGATTTAATAATTTTCATCAGAAATACATTAAACAAAAAATGACAGTTACTATTTAATTAATTAAATTCATGTCAACCTCTATTAATTATATTGTATTATTTAATACAAGTAATAAAGGAGGAGATTAATAATGTATATTTTTAGCAAAGTGAATTCATAAAAAATTAATCTAAAAATTTGTATTATTATTAAAATTCAGTTGAGATTAATTTGAAAAGTAGTTTTTCTTTATTATTTCAACTTTATATTTTAACATAAATTTGAATAAAAATCTTGAATTGAAAAATCTTATATGAAGTGTGTGTTAGCAGTCCAAAGGTTTTTGAATAAGAATAATGACTTTCAATGACTGAGAATAATTCGTAAGCTTTAGTAATGATTAAATTAATTATAAGTAAAGCATAAAAAATTTTCTGATAAATTTAGTTGATTTGTGTAATCTACCAAACATTTTAAATGAAGATTCATATAATTTTCAAATCCTATGTATGTGTGTATGGGGGAGGAGAAATTTTTATTTTTGTTCTGTCAATGATTTGCTTGTAATATATATTTGTCTTCATTAATCAAAATTTAATAATGCCATATTTTTAGTCCTTCTTCAGATAACGTACCATATAACAAATTGCGATAATAACATAGGTAAAAATTACTTATTGTATTACTATAATGAAAAAAATTCTGAATCATCTGATAAATTTTTAGTATTCAAAACAATTCATTAATTATTTTATTACTAATAAATTTTTCATTTTATTTTTTAGCACAAATAATTAACTTTAAGTGCACAAAAACCAAAATAAGAACTATAACCTAAAAAATTTCTTTCATATGTCACACTTATTTTGAATTTTTTAATTGATTCAAAAAAAATTTGGTTTTAAATTAGTATTTGTTAGACAGACCTTGTGAGTAAATTGTAATTGAAAATTTTACAGCAGAATAAGAACAGTTATTATTCAAAAACATCATACGTCTCAAAATTCTAGCGTTTTTCTTTTTAAAAAATTTTTCTTGTCATTTTGACCTGTTACTTTTCTTCTGAATAAATATTAGTGATTGATTGTTTTGTATGTATTTTGCCCTATTATGTAAAATAATTATCCAGTAAAAATATATTTTATAACTAGCAAAATATAGAATAAGATTTTTTTTTTTAAAAAATCAACTGAATTATTAAATATTGAAGAAAAACATTTCCAATGCTCTCCTGGCAAATATTTGCAGAGAAAAAGTTATGAATAATTATCGTATTCTTGATAAATTCTTAGAAATTCATTCTTTGTAAACTAAAAAATTGTAAAATGTATATAAATATTGTTTTAAATTAATTTAGGAAGATAATACATAAATTAAAACTAATTTTTCGTTAAAAAATTTAATTTTATGAGGTAACTTCAAGATAGAAAAATATGTTCTACTGTAAAAGTGCTGTATTTTTCAAATTAAATATTTGTATAATGTAAATTTATTACATTATAGAAACTTTAAACAACACACAACATGAACAACATTCGAATAAATTAATTTAATATATCAGGCTAAAAAAAATTATACATTTGTCTTGCTTTACATTCACCTTATATAATTTGAATATTCATCAGCAATTTTTATTAGTTAAGTAATTTAACTTATATATCAAAATGAACCTTGCATATAGTAAAATTAATCCATTTTAAAATAGGTAAATTTAAAAATAATGTTGTTTTTGTATTTTAGGTTTTTCTAAAATAAATTTCTTTATGAATTAATATTCTTACAGTTGAAAAATGAATCTTTAGGTAATAAATTCTGCTTAGTCAGGTATCAAAAGTATATTGATTTTAAACATGTTTGTTTAGATATTAAGAAGTTGTAAAATTTTTAAGCTGTATCCTCTAAGTAATTATTTTTAATGAAAAATTTCTATTAACTTTTCTAAAGTTATTATAGTAACTAAAGTTATTATTTCATATTAACTTTTTTAGAAATAAATTGAATTTAAATTTAGTATGTGTTAGCAAAAAATACGTTTAAATTGAGAAATAAATATTTACAAAGGTATTTAATAATTTAAACAGGAAAAATTCATAACCTACATTTTTTTAATATTTTACTATTTTTAAAGTTAAATACATGTGAATAATATAACATCAGCTAGTTATGAAGAAATGGCAACAAAAAAATGTTTTTCTGGCTAAAATATATCATGAGTAAAATAATATATTGAGAATTTCAACTAATGTATCCATTTTTTGATTTCTCTTATCTTTAAGATATTTTTATTATAATAAATTAATAATTACAGCATCAAAATATCCTCGTATTCTCTAATATTTTATATGTATAACATAATTTAAAATATCCCAAATACTTAAGAAAAACTTATTAATAATGCATTTACTTTCCAAACGTGAACAAAATGATTTTACCTGATGTTTACTTAAATGGCTTATTCTATTAGACTTAGGTGATTTTCTAAATAATACAAGTGAATACATTAAAATGCTATTTTTTCACACATATATTTCATTTCATTATAGGAGAATATAGCTCCAGCTGCTCATGTCAAAAGTACAATATGCAAGCCTCTATCATACCCAGCTTTAATCTGAGTAGTATGCTATAAAAAAGTGCTTAGAGCACTTTCGAACTCTGAAGATGATTTCGATGTGCTTACCTTGCTGTTGTTTTCTAGTGGTCTTCTTTTCTTTCATCCAGGGATATTCCGGGACAGAAACTCCGGAGTAGCCGTTGGGTCCAGCGGATGCGGCCGCGAGTTTCTCTGCTCCCGGTGATTCGGCGGCCGCCCCACCGCCCGGCTGCTGCTGCTGTTGTGGCGGCGGGGGGCAGAGCGACTGCGGCGGCGGTGCGGGGGCCGGCGCTCCTCCGCCGTTGATTGATGATCCGGCACCACGATGAAACGTTTCATTGATATGAGGCAGGGCTGTCATAAATTCTGCCATGGACGGCTGGCTGTTGATAAAACCGCTCTCCATGGCGGCTTCCATCACTCAAACACCAGAATAAAAAATAACAGTATTCTCTCCTTTATGTTTCGGTTTTACTCGGGGCACGTGGAGCCGTCCCGCGGGCGCCCCACGGATATATATTCCACCACCGTTTACCTGGCGCTGGTGGCGGTTGTTGCTGTTATACGAGTGGATGCCAGGGTTTTCCTCCTTCTATTCCGGCACATACATACACACTCCTTCCCAGAGCATTTCGGGGCGCATTTTCCCGATTGATAACGAAATCTGACCATTTCGGTTGCGTCACGTGATGACGGGGGAACCAATGGCTGCCTCTCGTCGCTTCCTCTCTCTAGACGCCAGCAGCGCCTTTGATCCCACCGATTCCCTCCCTCTTCTCTTCAGTTTCTTTTTTTACTCCTCTTTTAGCCAGTCCTCCTCAAGTGGAGAATGGAAAAAATTAAAAGGAAAGTCTTTAATTATTTTCTCTCGCTCTCATCCCTTTTGTTTGTTTGTTTCTTTCTCACTTTCCTCACTTCTCACGTTTAATTCGAATCAACTTTAAGACTACGGAGGAATGCTTTCCAACTGCATCTAATTATTTAACAGATTGTTTACTATCTGCACCCGGATGATTGGATGCCTTTCCTCCAGAATCTTTTCTTCGCTGGATGAGACGACCAGTGAAAAGCGTATCTTTTTCTTTTTTTCTTTCTTTCTTACGTGAGATCCTTGCATTTTATAACTTCAGTTTCAACACTTGTGAGAGACTTTCACTTGAAGAACTAAGTTATCATACTTCAGCTAAAAGAAGTTCTGCTGATTACTAAATCAAAAGAAAGAATTGCGTGCTTATTAAGTTTTAGAGCATAAAATGTTTAGCTCTTATAAGTTAAGAAGAAACATTTTAATTTCCAAATGTCTCTAAGTATTTGCATATATAATTTTGCTGCTTGAAAGGTTTAAATTTTAAAATGAAAAAGGTATGATTTTCAGTTATTATTACTTTAAATAATAATTCGTATAGGAATAAATTTTTCTCACTGAAATTATAAATTTTTTCATTAAAAATTATTTTAAGTAATAATAAGGAAATAACTTGTTGCCCAATCTGACTGATACTTAAGCTGAATATTTAAAATACTTAAAAAATATTTATGCATTTCAAGACAAATATTTTTTAAGATATTCCTGTCAAATATACAAGTAAGTTAAATAATACATAAGACATAAAATAGTAATGAGTTACCGAGGAAACATATATACTTGAATAAATTGAAAGGTATTGAATGAAAATATTTTTGTAGAAGTTTCTTACCAAATTTAATATAATTATTTGTAATTCAAAAATAACTAAATTACTGACTAACAGAAAATTTTCCAAATTCTAATACTTTAACTAAAATCATTTCTTCAAACAGAAAAAGGTTACTTAAAAATATATTAAGGAAATTATAACAAAGCTATAAAAAAGAATCATCATATTTACTTAAACTGATGTTGAGCATTTTACCCTTTATCCAAGTAATTTAAAAAAAGTACTTAATTTGTTTCAGTAAATTATAAACTTTTGAAAAAGAATACAATGTAATTAGCTCACAAATTAGTGTAATTGCACTGATACTCGACACATATTAAGTAAAAAAAATTGTTAAACATTTTGTTGAATAACAAAAATTATTGAACATACTGAATTAAACAAAATATTATCCTTTTTCAAAATTTATGAGAAATAAAATTTAATTTTAGTCTTGAATTTTTACGCTTTAATTTAATTTTGGCCTCGCAGATTTAATTATTAAACTTTTGATTTAAGTCGGGAAAATAAATAGGTTTTTTGTCACAAAATCGTAACTCTCTTTCTCTAATCCAAACTATTTTGACTTCTTGAAGCAACGCAGGGTATATATAGATGGAAACGGGAGGCCGAATACTTCTTTTAATTCGGTGCACCATAAAATCAACAGTGTGCTAAAAGAAAGGGCGTAAAAAATGTGCGATTCATCTGTCGTGGCAGAAGCGTGTGGTTCGGCAAGCGATGCGTGCAAAAATGGGTTTCGGAAAGACTCGGGAAGAGGATTCTAACGGCGTGATTCCTACCCGTTGGGGGGTGCTCGTGGATAAAATTAATGACTATTCGCCCATCATCAGTCTTTCGGAGAGTGAAAGCTGAAAGACTCGGCAGACAACGGTGCCTTCACACTCTTCGTTCACTTACCGCTTTACTACTCCATGCTGCCATTTCACCTGAAGTCTGTTGCTATTGGTTAGACACCATTCGAAACTCTTTCACTTTCCCTGGCCCGTTATTTGTAATAAAAGTTTTTCTTTTCTGCATTGGGGAGCTTTTTTTTAAAAGAACACTGTGTTGTGTTTGTGTATTTTAGTTTTCAGTCAACTCGAATGCATTGTTAGTAAAGGTGAATCAGGAAAAAAAAGAGTATTTTGTAAGTAAAGAATACACTTACCGAACAATAGAATATTTTGTGGTTGATATATTTTTTTCGTTGTATATTTATTTTTGTTGTATGTTCAATAAGATTTTATTGTATTTTTAAAAACATAGAAAATATAAAATCATCCTTTTTTTAACCTAAAAAATTTGGATGTATTTATTAAAATTATGTGATATTATTAATATTTTTTGGTATCCAAAACTTAGAATCAAAAATGATGTTCTGAAATATTGAGAAAAAAAGGCTTAAATATGTTTACATTTTATACATGTCATTATATATACGATCAAAAAAATTTTTATTGGTTTTATTTTAAATAATTTTACTTTTAAATAGTTTTATATTAAAAGAACTTGCTTTTTGAAACTGTATAAAATTCCAACTTTTTTATTTTTCAAAATACATATTTTCTAAAACAATCTTTAAATGTATAAACAACTATTTTCATTTCTAGCTTTAATGTCATTCATAATCAGTAAGAAGCTTTTTGCCTTATAGCTTATTGTCACTTATTTCTGAATAAAAAACGACTATTAGTCATTATAATTTTCTAAATATAATTAAAATTTCGTAATATGTCATGTAGCATTATCGAATAAAATGGAATTAAAAAAAATCGGCCATCTATATTTCTACCCATGAAATGCTTAAATGATTTCATACTATTCTTATCTTCATTATGCATATTAATTTCAAATTGTTTATAAGTTCTAGAGTAAATTGTAATTAAGTAATGAGAGTAATTATTGTACAATAACTTATAGTTTCTACAAAATTGAAAAAAATCTAGTTCTGTTCATTATCTGTATCGATGTAGGATTTAAATTTTGACTCACTTAACATCTCTTGGGGCAATAATTTTAAAAAAGGAAGGAATAAAAAATAGGTTATTTCATTTACACATGCTTACATGACTGAGAAAAAAAACTTATATTTCAAGTTTATTATTTATTTACCGCCCACTTGATTCACAGTTATTTTGTATTAATCATTTTATTTTTCATATTAAATTTTTGTTTCATTATATAACTACTTTCTTGACCTTCAATTTACTCATTTTAATAATGTGAATACAGATATTATTCTTTAGTTAATTTTAATTCCCTTACATTTTTACTTTACTTAATTTTTAATTCCCCTTTTTAGGCTACTGGAAAATATTTTTTTGATTTTTGGACAAATAGCATCTTTATAAAATACGACATCTATATATTTAGCAAGTTTCTAAGTTTCCTTTTATTTGTAATTTTTTTGGAAAATATTTGTTTTTGTCGTTTTTCTTGAAAATACAAATGTTCTGCTATCCAATTCTAAAGTAATATTTTATTTTCAAAATGTAAAATGAATTCAGATTTAAAATTTAATTTCATTTATTTTGTATAGAAAGAAGTCATGGATTAAAAATTTAATTAATTTATTTATTTTAATAATTTCTGCTAATCAATTTTTTACGAATTATATTTCATACCTTAAGTTAGCAAAATTATTAATTACATTTTCAAATCAGTTATGCGTTATAGTATCAGTTTGTAAAAGAAAATGAAAGTATAATTATTATGTTTACAAGAAAAATATTTTATACCCATTTAATCTAAAATTATAGTTATTTGATTCTTAACCAAATACCTAAAGCTAGAATTGCAAAATAAAAATTAATGTTACTTTATCAAAAAGGCATAAATATATGCATTCATAATACTTGTATCAAAAATTCAAAGTTACTTTGATCGTGAATGCTATGTATTTACTAGCAGAAATTTTTCAGATTCTGTTTCAAAACAACATGTTTTTTTTTATTTAATATAATATATCATTCATTAGTAAAAAATGAAAAATGAGTATAAATGTTATTTAGACTTTTTCTACATAAAACGGGGTATATTTTATTAGTATCAAAATTTCTTCAAAAGAGCTATTATTTTTACCATGCTGAAATACAAGAAAGAATTACTAATCGTGTTTTAAAAGTTTAAGCATATTCGGTGCCATTATACTTTCTTTATGATGTATTTATGGCAGCGGTACCTAAATGCTGAGAACTAATATCTATCATTTTATTGGGAACACAATTAACTCAACAAAAAGTAATAGAATAATAACAATTATTGATATAATATTTAACCAGCTCTTCTAAAAAAACAGTTTTTTATCCATATATGAATTTAAAGGTTCATGACTGTGAATACATTTGTCTCAGCCACATTAAAACCCATCTTGAAATAAATATTTTACCAATTAAAAATAATTGACTGGAAACAAGTCGATTAAATGAATACATACTATTTTCAATCTTCTAAATGTAATTAATTAATTAAAAGAATTTGGCTGCAAATAATTTATTAAATGATAGAAACTATATGAAGTTTGAATTTTTTTTTAGTAACATTTCTTTTCTTAATTGTTACAAAACATCTTTTCAATTTTTTAATAAAAAATTTTCGTCATCTTTTATTTTAAATTTAAGGAGAATAAAGACTTTCATTTTGTTTATATTATTAAGAATATTTAATATTTTTGTCCAGATTCAAATTGGTGCACGTTTTAACAAAATGATTATGGTAATTTATGGTTACATTTCATTACAACTAAATTTTTCCATTTTTTTGTACCTAAAATAATATTTTATTTCACTTTCATTATTTAAAAGCTTAGAATAATTCAAATGAACTAGGAGTTGTGTTATTGAAAAATAAAACAAAAATTTGCAAAAAATTTTAGCTTTTGAAGCTTTTTCTTATATAATGAACAGCTCTCTCTTAATATGAAATTCGCTAAATTTAATTACTCTAAAGTTTTCACAAAGTAATTAAGAAAAATATTCCCCACTTTTTAATTGCCCCTTTAAGCAAATAAGAACAAAACTATTTGCTTAAAAAAGTATAAAATAAAAAAATAGGCGTATCTGTGTGAAATATATGTATATATATATAATAAATAAAAAATAACTATGCCTGAAATAATTTTTTAAAATAGATTAATTGTTTCAGAGGAGGAAAAAATGCTTTTGTAGAAGTCAAATAAATTACAAAAAATTAAAATATTGAACATTAAAATGAAAATGTTTATATGTGAATTATACACAAATATATTAAAATTATAAGAAAAGTTATTATAGTATCATGAATTAAACCCGTAATGTTAGAGGCCGCTTCATACTATTTCAAGCTTATAAAATTAATTGTATAATGAAAGCAGGCATTTTTTTAATATTTTTAAAAAAATTTATTCGAAACAATGTTATACAATAGAAAAATTAATGTATCACGAAATACGTATTTATAAAAATTCCGCAGAAAGAAGCATTTTATTATTCAAGCATATGTGACACAGCCTCACATTGCCTGAGCAATTTACTTCTATTTCTTCAGAAAATTACGATTCTTTTCCTATTTATAAATTCCAGCCACATGTGTTGTAAATCCCATAAACTGTTTTCAGATTGAAAAAAAAAATTTTTATCTTATCACTTAAGTTAATTTACCAATGTATGAATTATTCGGATCAAAATATTTTATATTTATCTCAAGACTTACGAAATTTAATTTCCCATTAAATATTATCTTTCCAATTGTTTAACCCTTATTTGAATATTTTCAACTGTGTCTTTTTCGGTGCGTCTATTACAAATTCTAATTTCAAAGAAGTAAAATTACAGTTTTATCAATGTCAACAGATACTTCTTGTTCCTTCTTGTCTTTTTTAAATATTTATCAAAATGTATTGCAATTAGATTACAATGCTTATATTATTTTTCTTTCTAAAGACATTATACTTTTCTAAGTAAAAAAGCAAAGTAACTCATTAGTAATAAATATTTATCCTTTTGTTATTTTGGTAATATAATAAGAATCAATATTGATTCTTATTATTAGAATCAATATATTGAAGGTAACTAATTAGTCGTAGAATAGGTAAAAAATCTAAGGGAAGGTTATGGGTCTAAAATGTCTGTATTACCAGCAATAATGATAACAATACAAAACAGAACTAAAATACTATTTATTTCATTTTTTAAGTATATAAAAAATATTGCTTACTTATGAGAATTATTAATTCAGATTAAATTTAAGAAATTTAATATATCGTTTGTTAAAATGTGTGCATTTATTGTGTAAACAAATTTATATATTCTTTTCCAATATTTTCGGTGCATTAATAAATTAAATATATTTAATTTTTGCTTAAAAATTAAAGTATAGTATTTATTGAGAAATAATAATTTAAACTTATCATCAGATAAATCTATAAGTAAATTTTAGTATGTTTTGATAGTAAAAAGCGTAAAAGAAGAATTTCTGTAAAAAAAAATCTTAGTGGAATCCGAATAAGTTAGGCAGCGGTAAGTTGCATTTATGAGTAATGAAAATAATATTAATTTTAATGTATTTCTATAACATATTCTCACTGCTTTTATTTTGCAATCGCAAATAATTTTCTTTCATTAGCGGATAGGGAAAAAAACGAAAAAAAAAAAAAAAAAAAAAAAATCGTTCACGTAACTGAACATTTAACTCTTTCACAGAATGACTTGTATGTTCGAATAAAGTTATTTGATGTAGTCGATAACATTATGTGTCTGAGTGTTTGTCACGTGATTACTAAATGAGTTGAAACATTGTTTTCCTAGAAGCAGCTTTGTTTGACAGATTTTCCTCGAATGGGATATGCGGATTTTAAGCATCATCGAGTAATATTTGAAAAACCAGTTTGAAGTAATAAAAAACCTCATATAACTTTATTATTCAATGTATAGGAACTGAGATACATTTTGGTAAACAACATATTCAGAACTTTATAATTTCAATAACAAACAAAAATTAGTAAATAAAAAGAGATGATAAAAATTTTTCAATATAAGTTTTTAAGCAAAATAAAATTATTCTTTCTAAGATGTAACTCTCGGATATAATCATTTCAAATTTCCATGAGTCTACTTTAACAATAATTCATTGTTATCATTTTTATGATTATTTAAATAACTTTAAATCATTATACATACATAAAAATTAAAATAAACGCAAATACCCTAATCATCAATTGATTCTCTTCACAAGTACTTCTTGCAATTAACTAGGATTCAGTTAAAATTTGGTAATATGATGATATAAATGAAGCAAAATTTCAATTTATCAAATGGATACAGTATTTTGGCTTATGATTGACTCTTGGGACTAACAAAATAAGCAGAGAAGAATACAATGTGTCCTATCTCAACAAAAATCGCAGAAGTTCTCCCTGCGCATGAAGTTTGTGTCATGATCGTCACTGTCAAGCATCAACCTCCTGCTGAGTCCATCAAAATAGGTGCCTGTCACCCCTGCAGAGAGCACCTCCCTTGCCAAAGTGACGTGCTATGGTTTTCGGGTGGAGGTT
Organism: Latrodectus geometricus; assembly: GCA_026290005.1. Classification (NCBI taxonomy): domain Eukaryota; kingdom Metazoa; phylum Arthropoda; class Arachnida; order Araneae; family Theridiidae; genus Latrodectus; species Latrodectus geometricus. The sequence goes on from JAPDSC010028609.1 coordinate 29,698, forward strand.
CATAGGTCGCATACTGGAAAGCCATCCTCTTGTTTGGATCTGCCATCAACTTGATAAGAAGATAAACCCTTCTCTTTTGTTCCTGAAATAAAGACGTGTAGCTTGTGGCGTGAAAAATAACAAGGTGGGTTTGATTGTGGTGGCTACCGTTGAAATATACCACAAAAGATAGAGCTGCACTCCTCACCTTATTTTCAGTGCTTATAATGCAAACAATAAAGAAAGGGAGCTCTTCTTGAAACTAACTCTGCTCGAGTCTCCCTGGTAGAAAAACGAGATTACTTTTAAGAGAAGTTTCGGAAAATATTCATAACATTTTTCACGGAAATGCAGCCACTGCACCAGTTAAAGGAATAATAAATTAAAAATTTAAGGAATAAGAAGGATTAAACTTTCTTTTATACACAAATTTGATTACATCTAATTCATAAACTATCAAGTTGATAAATTTCAGCAGTATTTTCTTCTTAGTTGAATAATCTAATTTTACATTCATTAGCAATGTGAATAGGAAAATTAAAGAATAAAACATATAAATAGTTTATCTTAATTTTATTATATCAATCTGTCTTTTAAATAATAATTTTGTTGTGAAGTAAAAGATGTAAATTTGATAAACATTAAAATTATTATCATTTATCTTTAAAATCAATTTGAAAACGTATGTCTTTAAAAAAGGATTTTCATTATTTTCCATTTTATTAAAAAAAAGGAATTAATTAAAGAAAGTAATAGCGCCTATTATTAAACGCGTCTGAAATTTTCTAAACAAAAATATGCAAATTTATAAATTTTATCTATAATTTAAATTGTACAGCAAATTTCTTAAAAAAGACGAGCAGTTTTTATGACAATATTTTTTTCCAGTAAACATAAAATGATACACTTATTAAGTACAAAACTATTTATGTTATTAAATAAGACAAATTAAGAAAACATGAACTGAAATTTAAATAAGCAAAATTTAAAAATCATATGCGTAATTTTTCCCCTCAAATTCAACTTGTAACCAAGAAGTTGAATTTGAGGGAAAAAAATTAAACATATGATTTTGAAACCTGGCACACTTTTAAAAATATAATATATTTTTGATGACAGAAAAATGCTGGACAGAATAAGAAATCAAAGATCATTCTAGTTTTCTCTGATGTATGAAAGGTGCTATCTCAAAGACTTTGGGAATTCTAAAAAAATCGAGATTGCGAATGTTATCTAGGATAACTCTAAAGTGCTGTTTAAAATATAACTTTTACAGATTTAAATAATATTTTGGAAAGTGGAGAAAACTTTGATTTTTTATCTAAAATACAATATAATTTACATTGAACCCGTTAATTTATGAAATTGTATTTTATATGAAATTTGTTTCAAATAACGAACTCCTGGTAATTATAACTGTTGGGCCACTGATTCAATGCTATTTTTGATTTGAGAATTTTTTAAGCATAATCAAATCCCTGTCTTAATTTCAAAATATAAAGGCCAACAACGTTTCTGCATTTCTGAAATAACAAACAATACTTTTCACTAAATATCACTTTTTAAATAACAAAAAGATTTTTGATGCTTTTAATTAATACTACTTCCACTATTCAACCTATTGCAAATTTATTCTCCCGTTTTCTTATGGGTTGATTAGAACTACAATATTATGCCCTGTGAAATTATTAGAAATGTTAAATAGACTTAGGAATGTTATTATGAATAATAAATGATGAATAATTCATCAGCATAAACATTAGTTAATAAGCTTATTATTAAAGGTAATAGTTAGTCCAAAAAAAATCCTATTCAGTCATTTTAGAGTATATTTCATATAAATATTAAAGAGTTTATGTTAGCATTTTTCTATTGGAAATCAAATGTCATCATCTATAAGAAAAATACATGATTTGCTTAATGTGTTTAAAAAAGGAAAGCACACTACAAGGTAGGCATATTTAAAAATCTGCAACAAATGTGCGACTTCATCATTTCTATTGGAAGCAAGCAACAGTAGTGACACATTCCTATTATGGCACCCTATGTCAAAACTGTTGCAAAAAAGTGACTAAAAGACACGGGAAAAAGAAACATGTTTTATTATTTTTCTGAATGGGGTGGATAGTAAACCCCGCTGTCTTCCCATTAAAATCATAGACTCACATTGCTGCAACAAGATTCGACTCGGGAAAAGAACAAGCTAATAGACCTATGGGAAAGGAATGCTCTGTGGGGGTAGTAAAGTAACAAAACATGATACCCCCTCATCACAGGAGCATGAGGTAGGATTTCGTCTCTGTCAGCAGTGAAGAGATACGCATCCTGTGACAGCCCCGTTCTGAAACACTTGATGGCAAAGCTGCCCCTTCCCCCCTCTGAAGCAGCGAGACAACGGGAAGGTGACATCCTGACACACTGAAAGCGAAACGTGGTACTGTATCTATAGCTGTCATTGATATGGTGGACCATATGTTGGAGTCAGCATACAGCATAATGATAATTTCTCGGGTATTCGTGAGTGTCAAAACATTTTAATCTTTCTAGATGTGTGTGAGTTGTGAAAACAATCGAAACTTTTATCATCATTATTTTTTCTACAAAATAAATTTCACCGAAAATTGAAGGTTTCCGGTCATAAATTAAGAGTTTCATACTCCTCCATATTAATTTTATGCTTTAAAAAAATAATTTTTTTTATCTTATTATTTAACTAAAATTATATAAATATATAATCTAGATGAAATGAATTTGGAACATAATGAATAAGTTAAAAGAAATAAATACCTTATATCATTGATCTAAAGTACAAGTTTATTTTACTTAACTTCATTAAATACAAGTCCATTTTAAATTGCATTTTGATTAAAGGTAAAAATATAATGAACAATATGTTTTATTCTATTGAGTTGTTCGGAAAGTTATTTCGTTTTATATGAAAATGAAAAACGTATAGCGAATAAATATTTTAATAAATTGTATATTGTCAGATCTAGTCCAAAACATTTTATAATCTTTCTGGTCGTAGCATGATTTCATACTCATGAAACATTGGTTTTCACTAGGAAAAAACTGATTCAGGTGGGAAAAACGAAATAACTTTCCGAACAACCCAATAATATATTTTGCAAATTGATTTTTCTTTAAATCATTGAATATATAAGTTTTATCAGTTTATCCAATATATATTATAAATATGTTGTTAAAGTTTATTTTTTTAAAATCATATTAATGTTTTCTAGCACGTTAACTTATGACGAGATCTTTAAGTCAACTTGAGAACATTTTTGACAACAAATTATATATTTCCTTTATTCATTTTTGTTTTCATTTTTGCAATTTATTATGATATTCTTATATAATTCAATACAATATTTTAATTTTTAACCTTTCCATAATTTTTAAATGTAAATTTTTGATTTCTTTTTCCACTCGACTGCATATATATATTCTCTTTTTTATGTAAATCATACAAGGGAAAGTAATATCTTATACCTCTCAAGTACATTAAATATTTTGGAAAAACAAATGATATGTGTATTATTAAAATTTAATATATAATTGTCCTTAAATCTTTCGATTAAACTGCATGACATTAAAGAAGATTATTTTACTCAGACATTAAGTATTTATCATAAGCAATAAAGATCATTTTTTATATATTAGCTTAGGATAGTTTTGTTTTAATTTTAAAATACTTAAAAAGCCTTGAAGTATACAACATTTGTTATTATTTGGATAATAATTTCACAGGAAAATAAATGCTAATTATATTTAAATACATTTTTGATTATATAAACTTTCGTATAATTATTTTCCAATTTTGAATCTGTGTTACATTTAGAAATGTAATTGTTGCCTATGATAAAATAAATTATCATTTTTTATACAAATAATTAAAAAAAGTATTTAGAACAAAAAATTAAGAAGTATTTTGTTATATTGTTTACAGCACTTTTAATCATTTGAATATGACAAATAATGGCACAGCTTCATTTTCATATTAGTTTGGGAAACAAGAAATCCATTATTTTTACTTGGATTTCGAGACTTCATTTAATATGGCTCACATGCGCTTTTTTTTTTACGCAATTTAAAATTGTTTTATGGTCTACCTTCAGTTCCCATGTGATGTTACGACTAATCAACATCGATGATTTAAATGATTTTATCAACATTTTCGACGAACATTTGGATTTACCTGTGTAAGGAATATTTTCAACATGAAATATACTGAAAAATCCCTTTTAATGTGTTGGAAAAAAATAAAATATAGACCAAAATTTGGTATTTAATGTCGAATGACAATTAACAAACATTTATTTCCAAATGACCCATTAGAGCATTTTTAAATTGAAGAGTTCTTATGATGAAAGAGAATATCAGCTAAATTTAAATATAAAATTACAAAAATTAACAATTGTTTTTTTAAGTAAATAAATATTGTAGAAATTTGTAATTTTGTAATAGGTTTGGAATGTTTTCCATAAAAAATGTGAATTTACATCTGAAAATTTTTAACACAAATCTTTTTAATGACATTTACATCTATTCTTTAATTTGATTTTAAAATAGTTCTGTTACAATTTACAATCCTACATTATAAATAATAATTATTTTAAATTACAAAGATATTAACTTTTGTCCTAAATTATATTTATCCAAATTATCCTAAATTATTTTACATATTTCAATTTATTTATAATATGTTTTTATGACATGAAAATTCAAATATTAAAATTCACTTGTATAACGATTTCTTTTTCTTTTCTTTCTTTTTCTTTTTTTTTTTTTTTTTTTGAAGTTTATATAGAAAGTGTTATGTTGGATACTGTGTCCAAAGTTTATTTTCACAGAATAAATGTTATCATAACAGATACACTCTGTCAGGGAAAATAGAAAAAGGCAGATACAGAACACCAAAGAGCGTTCTGATAAAAACTCGACAGTTGATGCTATCGGAGGGAAACAACATGGCTTTTGTGCCACTTTAACTGTATTGTATTACATTTCTAGTATAATTGCAGCTGTGTTTGGAACTAGAAATGTATTTCGTTTTTACTTTTAGCAAGATCGGTAATTTTTTCAAGCAGAATATTAATCACTTTAAACTAATATTTCTATATTTTAATTACTAATGCACTTATTTTTAAACTCTACGTTAGTATATTAACTGCTTAAAGCTCTGAAAAATATAATTAACTAAATCTGTTTACATTTTTTGTATATATTATTTGTTGTTATGCACTTTTAAGAAAATTTAATAAATTAATTTCAATACAAGAAAAATATTGGAAAAGAGAACGCAATTTTTGTATTTTGCTCGCATTTTACTTTTCATAGGTAATCATAATCATTGTTTTACAAAGAACTGTTAATATTGCAAATAATTTTGTAAGACCTTTTATGAATCTGAATACTTTTTAAAGATTTTTTTTTTTATACTTTTTGACTTAGAAACTAACATTTTTTGTATTTGCAACAGTTTAAAGTATCTAAAACTTAAATTTAAAAATTTGTATTATTAATAAATTTTATTTTTATTTAAAAATTATTGATATTTCATATCATAAAAGCACACATGATTTTTCTTCATTAATTTCCATTAATAGCAAGTAATTAATATGCTGCCAATTACTTCATATTCTACGAATAATAATTCTCTAAATTACAATAATATTTAAATTTTAAAGGAATGAAATTCTTTAAAATTATAGAAATAGTTTCGAAAATAAAAAATTTTTGGAACAACAAGTTACATATTTCTTAACATTTATATTTCACGTTTATATTCATTTAGTATTTACTTTTGTAATATTACAATTGACATTGGTTTAATTGTAATAAAATTTCGTTTTATTTACTATTACTTAATTTTTTGTGTACATTTAGTTAAACTTATTATCTTTATCAGCTTTACCAAAGGAGCACAAGTTATTTAAATTATAAAAGGAGATGAAAATAATTGTAAATATTTTTTGTTATTGTTCCTTTAAACTACCATTTAGAAAATAATAATATGTTGAATAAATTATAACTTTAAATGTTTTCTTAATCGGACTTTCATATTACTAACGGGTTTATTATTTCTATTTTATATAATTTAAGCCCATTTAATAGAATCATAAACTGTAAGATCCAAATTATTTTTAAATTAAAGTACTAATTTAAGTTAAATATAATTGTTATAAATAAACAATATAATTGTAACAAATATAATTTTTAAAATTATGCTATAAAAAATAACAATTTCATTATATATATAACTTTCTTATAGTATTACATTTCTAAGTACATTTTGCTTTTTTTCTCATTTATTCATTTATTATAGATTATATTTAATTATTTATAGCTCTTAACAACTTAATACTAATACTATTTATTAAAACATCCTAAAAAAAGTTTTGTCATTTAAAATATGCAATAAAAAAATTGTATTTATAGATTGATCAAGAAGAAATGTATTTCCTGTTATCCACACTCGTTTTTTAATGTCTTTTCTCAAAATGCTGTTATTTATTATTAACATTTAATATTATTAATAAGTAAATGAAGATACAAGGGAAAAAATGTCAGACAATTTAAATTTTTATGAGCTGCTATTTCATTTACTTCTGAAGATTACTTAATCCACCGTTTTTGCCAAAGAAAATTGGAAAGTTGTAACAAGTGTTGTAAGTCTAAAAGTAACAGCATTTTAGGTTATAAAAAACAGCTAAACATCCATAAAATGGAATAGTAATAAGAGTTGCGTGATGTTTGAAAAATACTTTGCTTTAATTACATCTATCTTTGATCACGAAATAAAAAACATGAAAAGAGAAAAAAAAACTTTCTCTAAAAGAGACTTTCTCTCCGATCGCACTCTTCATTAGTCACCGGACGCGTGCGGCAAAGTAATATATACATAGATCCCCATTATCTCTCCGTTATTTTACAACGCAGTTATGCTCTTGTTTAAACACTTACGTGCACCCATGTCAATACATCAAAGTGGCGACTCGGAAAAGATCTACAATGAGAAAAACCCAGAAAAATAAGTAGACAAAAAAACATATTGCTCGAACTGACAATCGAAAAAATAAATAAAGGCAGAGAACTAAAGAGGAATAATCAGGAAGGGGAAAAAAGAAAAAGAGAAACTTTTCCTTTTAGGCCTCCTTTCCTATGCCGATGCGCTCCTGTTTCCTGTCCCGGAAAAAAAATACATCATCAAAGAAATGTCACGTGATTTCCTTTCATCGACCAATCCAGAGAGAGGTTTTCGGTCACGGGATCCACCCACGCATCTTCTCAAAGTGAGGGTGGCTCCGTAGTGTCGCATGTCGCGTGTCTGACGACTATTTGTCCCACAGGCTCTCTTTTCTCAGCGTGCATATATTTATTTGCTGGATGGGGATAAAGTCCGCCTGTTTCTTCCCTCTTCCCTTTTTGTCTTTTTTCCCGAACAAATCTGCCCCACACCCCCCAAATGGAACGATTTTGTTCACTGTGGCTACCGATGAGATTCTTTTATGTACTTTCCTTCCTGTTTTTTAGTTTGCTCTATTGTTCTTTTTTCCTTTGCACACCCTCCTCTTACACAGGGCGTGTACACTAGTAGGGAATATTTTTCGAACAAACTTTTCCTCGAATGAAATGATAGTCTATAGAAGTTCATTTCATTTTTTGAAGTCAAAAGAGAAATGAAGTTTTTCATAAAATAAGATAGCGTGCACGCAACTTCATGCGACGAAGCGTTTATGGCATCATTGTAACATCTTATTGTTATTAAACACCATTTTAAAACATAAAGCATTCATTTAAATAGAATAAACATTGCAGTTTCATGATTAATTATATTTAGACATGTTTTGTCAAACATTATAGTGAAGAATAGGAATAATATTCTATTTATATTGATTAGAAATATTTATGCGTAAGATAAATATAAGGGGAAATATTAAATGCATGATTACACTTTATGAATGTAATAATGTATAAACTTTCAAACTTATTCCTTACGTTTAAGATACTTTTTTTATATTTAATTTTACAACAATTACATTTAAGATTACTAGATTTAAAGTTGAAAATATTTTAAACTTAGATATTTTTATTTCAAATGTAAGATAACTTTTAAAGGACTTATTTTTTGAAAATAAATTCTCATAAAAAAGTAATAGTCTGAAATTTGTGAGGAAAAATTTCACAATAATTCATTTTCTTATTTTTGTTAAATTTCCAATATTTCTTACATTCTTTCTTTGTTTTGCAAGAGATATGCATATATTAGTGAAAACTTATAATCGGAATATATTAAAGATATATATTCAAAGAATCATTTTGTTAAATAACATTTAAATACAAATAGATGCATATCAATGAATTAGAACAGAGTGAATTGATAATCTAAATTACCCCAAAAAGGTTTTAAATAATTAAGTTTTACAAATTATTGAAGCATTTACTGTTGAAAAATAATAAGTTTTATAACATTTATAATAAAATTTATTATTTTTCATTTATTATTTTTCATGCATTGACATTTATTATATAACTTATAATTTATAACACTACCAAATTTTAAATTGTTAACATTTTCATATGTTCTTCTTTCTTTCCTCATTAATACAATAAAATTAACTTGAGATATCTTAAAATACATATTGATAGTATGTTGAGTTTTAGAATATAATAAAATAGTTCCATAAGTAAAATTTGAAAAAAAAATCTATTGTATCAATCAAAATAGAATATTTTTTCTCTTTAAATGTAATACAATAATACATAAATCTACCACATTAAGGTGGGACATAAGGACATTTTTCTCTTCTTAAAATTTTAAAATAGAACTTAGGAAATTTATTAACTCAGTTTGCTATGGTGGTTTAGGAGATCATTGCGATAAGGATAATCGTAGAAAATGGGACATTCCTTTGCTGTTAGGTACTACAGTTAGAAACATTAGTTCCAATTTTTTATATTTATGTGAATTACATATGAAATTAAATTTCTGCTTAGTTACACTTTATCAAAAAACTTTAAAAGAAATAAAATGTAAAAATAAAATGAAAAAATATACTCTAAAAGGTTAATAGAATTAAAACATTATTAATTCGAATAAATATTTTTCTAAGATTTTTAGTTATTTAATATTACTATTAAAAACGAAAAAAGTCACAAATGGAGCAATTTATATAATTATAAAATGTTAATGAAATATGCGCTTTTAAAAATGGAGACGTTTCATAGCGTATGTTCAAACATAAAAAGCATATTACTCAAAGTTTGGCTAACAATTACCAAAACCCAGAAGATTTATAAATGAATGGAACAAGTAAATAAATAGGAAGGTTATCATTAATTCAGAATATAGAAATAATTGAATGTTTTCTTAATGTTCGAAATGACTTAAGGTTCGTTTCAGTTGCTTGTTGTAGCTCAATGATATTGTTGACAGTAATTTTCAAATGTTTTGCTTGAAAATATTTTTTCTTTTTTTGTTATGCGAAATTCATAAATCTAATAATGCAATTAATATTATTCATTTATTTTCAACAGAAAAATTTGAAATTTATTCAGACCTTTTGATCCCAGAACAAAACACAGATTTTATTGCTTAAGTTATTTTATTGGAAGTACTTAATTTATTTTCTTGATAATCGTATAAGCTCTAATTGTATAAAATGCGTTGTATCTCTTCCAGAAACAATGATTTTAAGCAAAATGATATTATAATTCAATAATATAAAGTTAGAACACAGGTAAAGATGAGTCACTATGATAAGAAATTAAATTAATATTATTAAAATAGTTTGCTTTTGTTTTTACATTACAACAGTTAGCTAAAATAAATGTTTTTCCTTTCCCTTGTATGGAAGAAGTCTTTCGGTATATAAACGAAGTCCTTCACCTTTCTCAAATAAAAATCCTTTTTGTAGGTTACATAAATACAGCATGTTACAAAATTCTAAGATTATTTGAATATGAGCTTAATTATAAATCCCATTATTTTTTTTAATTATTTAGTAAATGTAGACAAATGAAATATAAAATATATGCATATTATTTTTAAATGATACTTAAAAATATTAAATATTTTATCAATTATTATTTAATTAAATATCTGGTACACAATTATAAGGCCTCAACTTAAAATTAATTTTTTAAAACTCAAAAAAGTCTTTGATCAAATACTTACCAGAATTGCTTGATTTACTCGTCTTTTCATTTAATTAACCACGTTTTTAAAAAAAGATTTGTGAATTTTGACTCAATCATTTATGATATCTACTTCTAATTCTTATAAGGATTCATATTCAAGGTTATTTGCATATAAATTGACGAGTCAAATGACCTAATAATTGAAAAAGGAAATTCAGACCTGGACTTCAGGCTAAAACAACTTTAAATTTCGGTTTTCTTTCCGAAAACAATCTTAAATTGATTTGGATTTGTACTGTCATGATGGAGTTATCAGTTTGGCAAAAATGAATTCTGCTAGAAATGAAATGAAATAAAATGTTGGTGAAGCAGTTGTAGATTTCCCTTTCCGGGAACTCCTCCCCCTTTCCAAGAATCTCTCAGGTTAAATTTTCCATCAAATGCAAAAGTTTTACACATCATCACAAAGAAATCGATAATGAATATTTCCGTCCAATCCATTCAAATTGAATTTTTTTTTCCAAAAAAGTAATATTTTTCTGAGAGCACCCGAGGTCATGGCTTCTTTTATGCAATTCAGTTTCTCTTATTTATGATGTTTTAATAGTCTCGGTTTTCTTTTTCAGTTCTGAAGAACAACATTTGAATTTGATCTTAAAGTTCACCAGACCGTTGTAAGTGATATAGATTTACTTGTCTATTATATTATTTATAAAATAGACAAATCTTGTTTAGCTTCAAGTTTGAAAATTTGTCGATTAACATGAGACGATAGTTTACTCTTCATCCTATGTCTTTTATATTTTTCAGGTCTATTTTATATGTTTCTCTTAAAGTAATACTTATTTTAAAAGAGTAATATGAATTCCAATTTCAGAACATATAAGAATCGTACTTATTTCATGTTTTGATTTTTCAGATTCTGTATAACCAAATTTTATCTTAACCTTAACCATATGTTTCGAATTTCTAAGTCAAATAACTTTCGTACACGAAAGAATGTGAATGTCCACATAAAAGCAAACAAGTTGAATATTTTTTTTAAAAATATTATAGCTTAGACTCTTTTAGATACTAAAATATAGGTTACATGTGATTTATAGAAGAAAAAATAAAAATGATTTTGAAAACTGATAAATTTTTAATTACAATAAAAGTGGTTTTATATATTTAACACCGATGTTTAAAAAAACAATTTATTATATAAAACTATATTAACTTTTTCATTTAATAAGTTCTATGAAGAAATACAGTTTAATTCAATATTACCATAATCATTCAAAATTATTCATTTCATGTAGTATATTATTCAGGAATGATAATTTGAGTGATACCTCAATCTAGTAAAGAACTGTATACTTGCATATACGATATAATTCCTATTATTATTTTTTTTAAATTAGACACTATTAAGCGAAATCTAATCTAATATTGTTACTATACTAATTGATGTAAATATTAAATGCCAGTAAAATCAAGTGATTATGAAGAAAAGTTGATCTTTCATTGTTTAGATCATTATGATGCATTATTATTGTGGGTAGCGAACAACTTAAGGCCAAATATATTTTAAATGACGAGCCCACACACATACCTTTAAAAATAAAAATTCATCTCTCCAAAATTATATAAAAAAAAATACGATAAAGTTATTAGAAAATTTAAATATTTCTTTAACAAGAAGAACTAAAAAGCATTGAATTCTGATAACTGATGAATATAAGTTAAACTTATTAATTCAGAAACGAATAAGTAAATATTTGAATAAAAACCTATCATTAAAAAGAATCTAACATTTTTAACTTTTTAATAAGTATCATAATTTTTTTTAAAATTACTTTTTAAAATTTAAAATTTTATTATTCTTTTTAATAAATATAGAAACTGAGAAATATTTTTGATGAAACACCAGACATATTTTATAAAAAATTTGCACTTAATTTATATAATGTTTAGTGTCACAAGACAAAATTAGAAATAATAAAACTTGAGTAGAAAGCTTTTATTTTATTAAAGATTTATTTTTATTAAACAGTAGTTGTCAATATTTTAAAAGATTAATCGACATTACATATTTCATAATTCACTGAAATAGGTTATAAACATATTTATTCTGGATATTTATTGTTCATAATATTCATTAAAATATATGTATTTTTAATTAATGCTAAAATATTTCTTAACATTTATTAACAATTTTGCTAAATAAAAATTTTGAAAATTTGCTAAAATATTATTTTAAACCACATTATTTCCTATGAAATTGATTTTGAATCTCCTTGTTGTAAAAAGAATTTTTTTTTTCTCGGAAAAATTTTTATAAGATAAAACATGCTCTGATTCTGGGTAAGATTTCTAATGTTATTAGAGAGCAGTTATTAAAGAACGTAAATTGAAAAACACAGAAAAATTTTTCTCTTCTCCCAGAATTACGTCATATACGGAACATATTTTTTGTGAATAGGGAAATATTATTCTGTAAATATAGAATTACTTTATTAGTAATTTTTGATATAATTTAAAAATTAAGTTAAATTATTTCAATAAATGATTTTATAAAAAATGTGACAGAATTAATCTCAAGATTCAGAAATGAATTATTCTCTTTTTTTTACAAAATTCAAATGTTTGATTAAAAAATATAACAAAACATTTGGCTCCACATTTACCAATAATAAATTCATTGAATTATTTTGAATTTCTTTATAAAAGAGAAAACAATCAACGAACAAAAGTTATAAATAATCTATAAAAACTGAAACCAGCTTTATAATTTATCGAAATTAAATTATGAACATTTTAATAATTGTTAAAAATTATCTAAATGTAGAATCATAAAGTTTGAGAATCCCTGAATTATATTACTTTTCATTTATAAAATGATAAAAATTTATTAAATAATTATTAAAAATTTATTAATTTTTTTAATTTGTTGAAATGCTATACATATTTCATAATTTATTTCTCAAATTGTCATTTAAAAATTTCAAAACAAATTATTTAATAATTTTTTTTCGTAAATTTCTTTCTACATTAAAATATTTTTTAATTTGTACTAAAATACATATCTAAATTAACTAAGTAGGAAATATAATAAGCGCAAAATTTTAGCTTGACGCCAAAAATCTACAGGATATATTCTTAGTTTTGGTAACCATAGCGTAGGGAGATTCACTAGTGAGAGCGATTATAATCTTTTGATTCAATATTTGTCCTCTGCCCAGCGGAGAATCCCTGAGGGATCATCATTTTAAAGAGGATGAGGAAAATATCGGAAAAAAAGAGAAAAACAGAGAAACGGCATTGTACGAAAAGGGTATAGAAAATTTGGTTGTTCTGATAATTGACAATAGTCTGAAAGCTTATTTATGGAGGATAACTTTTGGATTTTTAAACGAGCTTAAATATACACTGCAATGAATAAATGAATAACAGGGGGAGGAACTTGGATTTTATAAATTTTTATTTCTTTAATAAAATTAAAAAAATATTTAAAATTTATTAGTTGTAATTATAAAAATATAATTTTTCTTAAAGTTAATATCTAGGAAAACTGTGGATTTTCTATATTATTTACATACAAAACAAATGATATTGATGCTTCTATGACAACAAATGATATGATATTGATGATATTAAATGCTTCCTTACTCATTTTTTAAACATAGATCATAATCACATGTTCTTAATTCAATTAAATTATGCAATTCATTTTATCAATATATTTTCAAAATCTAAAAAACGTTAAAATATATTTTACTTCGTCAAGTTATACAGGTTTTAAAAAAGGATAGCATTTCAACAAATTGGTTACGTTATAACGAAAACTATATTTTATTGAATCCCAAATTTATAAATATTACATGATTCTTTGTCTAGTAACATTTTCATTACAAGACATATTTCATTAGAAAGTTTGCGTTTTGATTTTTTCAAAAAATTGAAAATTTTAATTTATAAATAGAATGTATGCAACGAAATAAAATAAAAATTTAGGTATTATTTTTAATTATTTAATAATTTGTAAACGAATTGTAATCTGTTTCATCAAAGAGTTGAGCCCTTACACAAGTAATAAATAATATGGGAAAAATGTACATATTATTTATTACTTGCGTAAGGGCTCAACAAATTTACATTCACTATCTAACTGAAAATTTAGTGTGGCTGTACAAACTAAATAGAGTCAAAAAATTGTTTTAATTTATCATATATTCTTCAATTCAGATAAAAGTTATGAATTGTGTGTATCGAATAAAAAATAAATTTGAGAATCGTACGAAATCAATGAAATTTTATCCTAAAATTTAGTTTGGCATCTTCCTTTTTCAGCTCGAAAAATTTTTGTGGATAATTTAAAGCCCCTACTATGCTAATTACAAAACATTGATTTACTGTTGCATTTTTAAATATTTAATATCATTGGTTTTTCAAGTGATCATCTTCATTAAATGTTTTTATTTATTGATGAGGTAAAATGTAAATCATAATATAAAATGTAAATCATAATTTAATTTAATATTATTATCATAATATTAAATTAAAAAAAGTTTGCAAAGATTTAGTTATTGAAAGAAATTTCATAGTTACGAATTTAATTGAATCCACCGCGTGTAAAGACTTTGAGCAAGCATTAAATTTTTATAGATTACTCTGAGAAGTAATCATCAATAAACCAAAATTAATAAATTCCTCCAGTTAAAAAGCTTAAAATTTAATAATTTTAAAACTCATTTCGTGTTATATACAAAAGTGATATAAAGAAACAAATATTGTTTTATTATATTAAATAAAATTTTTTATATGAAAATTTCAATAAAATTTGAAATCTTCATTAAATAAACCAATTACAAAATTTTAATATGTTATATACTTTGTTAAATAGTATCTTTAAAAATAGGTACAAGTTTTAAAAATATCAATATGTTTTATCTTTATATAGAATATAATCTTTTTTTAGTAACATTCTATGTATACATCTTATTCATATTAGTTATCAAATGAAATCGTCTTTATTTCGTGTTCATCAAACAGTTTTAATTAAATTACACAAGCCACTTTAATTTAATGGAGTTATTCAAAGCTTTAGAATTAAGATTAAATCAGTTTTGAAATCATCAAATTATTGAAAATAGGTTATGATTAGATTTATTAGATTTAAAAGCTGGAATTAACGAAAGGACAGTTGAGTAAATACAGTTATTTGTATTAGATGCAATTAGCTTATTACTATTTGTTAAATATTTTTAGAAACCTTATACTAATTAAATTAAGAAAATATGATTACAGGAACAGTGATGAGACCTGTAAATGTCAGGAAGATATTAAATTTACATCTTGTCTTTACTATATCCCCCTGCAAATTGCTGTGATTAAATTTATCTTTACAAACTCCAGCATGAGATTAGAAAATAAGTCTTAAAAAAAAAAAAAAACAACTAGCAGCACTAATTAAATTACGATTTTTCTTTAGGAAGAAAAGAAAGATGTAGCTATAAGGAGAATAGTGAAGAAAAAATGTAAACGTCATGTAGTG
This sequence comes from Latrodectus geometricus, assembly GCA_026290005.1. Taxonomy (NCBI): domain Eukaryota; kingdom Metazoa; phylum Arthropoda; class Arachnida; order Araneae; family Theridiidae; genus Latrodectus; species Latrodectus geometricus. The sequence goes on from JAPDSC010028609.1 coordinate 45,359, forward strand.
TCGTTGAAAACGACACTATTTGAAACATGAGATGGTTTTAAGGTCATCCATTTCTTCTGAGTGCCTATCTGCCAATCAAACACGACAGCATATCAAAATCTTGATGTCCACACAGCAGTTCTGTGTCGGATGGCATTACTCACAACTGCTCACTTAATAACTCTTTTTTTCTTCTTTCAAGAAATGTTTGCATATCGTTCTCGCTGACCTGACCTGACCTCCATTTAGGTCAGAATCCCAACCCGTTGTAAGTGCTGCTTCTCCGCCTCCACTTTGTTGTCGACAGTTCTCCAGTGGTTCGTTCAAACGTCAATCCTCTTCCCTCCTACGTAACATCCGTTAATTGTTGCCAGCCACTAAAAATATTGAATACGCTACTTAACATTGTTCCTGCTTAGCACATTAGTTGTTTTGACCATCGCTGCTACACTGTTACGAGTTATTGACATTAAAAAAAACTATGACTAATTTGAATGTGTTGATCACAATATGCCGTGAAGTAAAAACCTAATTATGATGCTTTCAATGCAATAACTAGGACTATAAAATCGTAATAAAACAAGGGGATAAAATTAACATTTTCAAAGAAGGAATCTTATAAAATAATTTCTATTGAAGAGTCCTTTGATGAGTTGATTTCATTTCTTTTTAATAGATTTAAAATCTCCGTTGAAGAGATAAATTGGCACAATACTTTTAAGCCACTTTTACGATCAATTTTGTGTTTTAGCTCAGTTCTTTGATGTTTTTAAAATGACATTTCAATATATCGATCGCTCTCTATTTATCCTTTTAAAAAGCAATATTTCGCAATAACACTTCTTTTATACCTGTGTTATTATACTTAAGTGTGTAACCTAACTTCTTAAAACGTGTTATAACTAACTTCCACTGTAAATGCTTTAAGGAATGATTATTTACGGAAAGCGAAATATGTGCACAGGACTTGCGCTTATATAAGATTTGTATTTTGAGCAAAAAGTTTATGATTCATATTTGATTCAACGGAAATTGTTGAAAGGATTCACTTGACAATTTGATTGAACTTAAAAAGTTGATAAAAGTTTATGAGATTGATTAAAAATTCATTATTCCGCTGTAATCGTGTATTTGCTTTAAATTTTAAACAATAGTAAAGTTTATACATATTTTAACATTCAAATTCCGACTCAAAATATTTTAAAAGACATAGTATATTTATAAAAATTATATGCACACTGTTTCCATCTTGACATAAAGCAGAAATCTGAATCTATATTCCAATTTTTTCCCAGTGACAGATTTAACAACAACGTTATGTAAATAATACTCACAATGGCAAATCAATTTTTATTACTTTAAGAACTTTATATGCATTCATTTTTTGTAAATATATGCTTTTTATTAAAATTCAGTCATTAGTATTATTATCAAATGTAAAATTAAACTTTTATACGGAGATATATTTTAAGTAGAACAAAATTCATGGCATTTTATAACTTAGATAAACATGGTCAAAAACACGGTGAATATTCATTACTGTAAGGACAGCACATTATTGTTTCTTTTAAATATTAAATATTTTTATAAAATGAAAAGAAATGCAAATAACAACAATATCAAGGAATTCGCCTTATTTGGTATCTTTTTGTACCATGCTGAAATATTGCTATTTTAAGATTTAATATATCAATAGCAGTCATGTTCGAGGAATTAATAAGGCTTTTTTGTGTGTATAATAAATATCAATAATTACCGCAGTTTTCTAAAGAAACGCCGTAGCGTTAAGTTATTCAAGAGATAAATTTTTAGCAGAGCGGCGGCGTTTCTATTACCTGCTCTGCTCTCTTCTTTAATATGAGTATTTTAAAAAATACTTTAGGAAGGTTTGTTGAATAAATATAAACAATGTTAAAATTATTGACATTAATAACAAAATTTCACTTATGTTTAGTGAAAATATCATAATATCTGGATTCAAATATGCCAAAATTATATCATCAAATAAATACCATATATGATATGATCCGGCATATCTTAAATAGTTTGAATTTCAATTTAGATTAGAAGAGTTAATGTGAGAACAAGTGAGAAAAAGTATGCAAATTAGTGAATGACGTGTTTGAGACCATTCAGTCGAGATTAGGTATATCAATAGTTTTAAAAGCAGGTCCACCGTGCGCATTCATCAATCGTAACTAGTACAATAGCGAAGAGAAATAGCTGTATGAATGGAGCTCGTTTGGTGTTGTTTGCTTTACGATTTCAAAAGGGGTTTATCAACTGCTGCATCAAGCCACCGAATATGCGAAGCATTTGGGGATAATTTTGTGAATGAACATATGGCTAGGCATTGGTTTCACAAATTCAGTCCGGGAGATTTGTCCCTCTGCACCCATGCAAGATTTTGTTTTTTGTCTGGTGGAGTAGTCACCAAGTGGTTCACAGTGAGCTGCTACCAACGTTAAAAACGGTCACAGCGTACCTGTACTCACAGCTTTGGGAGCGTACAATATGTATTACAATAAAAGAAGGCAACACTGGTTAATCGCAAGGAGGTACTGTTTTTGGCAGATAATATAAGGCCCCATGTCACCTGAATGGTCAGGAATATCATACAGTGACTTGGCTGGGAGACCATGCCACCTCCTTATTACTTGACTTTGCATAATCAGATTACCACCTCTTCTAATCCATGGTCAATAATCTTCGTGGAAAATGCTTCACCAATGAAACAGATTTGCACCAAGTACTCACGGAATTTTTTGAGTGCAAAACACTCGAGTTTTACACCAAAGGAAATTGCACAACCGGAGAAACGTTGGCAGAAATGCTGGATGCCGATGTTGATCACTTCGAGGACAAACAATAGGCTACTATTTGTGTAAGCCATGTTCTTTTGGGTCATTAAAAAGACAAGAACTTTCTTATTTAGCTTGTATATAAATAAAAAAATCCAAATTTATAATTACACATTAACTTAAAAAAGAACAAAATTATGCTGATTATACTTTTATGCATATAATTTTATATTTTTATTTGAATATTTAAATGCCTATATAAATAACCAGACACATTTTTATATCATAAATCACTAATATATATATATTTGTACTTATATATAAGCATGTATTTCTAAATAAAAAAATTACGAAAATGTAAGAAGAAAATAGTGAGTTGAAAATAAAGGTTTTCCTCTAACTCTACAATTTAAATTTAAGCCTTATCTTGCTCAAAGTAATCCAGCATAAAAGACTACCTTTTCCAGTGACTTTTAGGAAAAAATGTATGAAAAGAAAAAGATTATTCAGTTCTAAGGAAGATGAGACAAGCAAAAAGAAAATTGGAAAATCGGGGGCTCAAGTAGGAAAGTATTAAAAGTATTTTGTAGAAAGGGAGAGGGAAATTTTTCTAGAAGCAGCAAGCAAATCGGTATTTTTATTTATTTTCCCCCAGTACAGAGTGTTAAAAGTTTCCTCATCGGAATAAGAACATCAGAATCACTTTAGATCGATTCGATCCTCAAAGGAAATGTTCCAGACATTTTAGCAGCTTTCCACGAAGTGGGGGGCAAAGCTTACTTTCGTTTTAGCAAGAATTGTTTTTCAAGAATGTTTTCCATACCTGTAAAGATTTTAGAGCACTGATCCAATTGAGGAAAATTTCATGTCGTGTTTTAAATTTTAAATTATTTATATGATGATGAAGAAAATGGTCAGTTTTTAAGTAATTTAATATGTTTATGCTAATTTCCTTTTTAAGTCTTCCTAGTATGCTAATATTTGAAAGAAATGGGCATAAGTTTATTATGATGACAGCATCAATTTATGAACCTGAAAAAAAGGATTTGGATGATTAATAACTTTTTGTACGTTATAAACTCCTCATAACATTATATACTTAATTAAATCATAAAAACGAGAACTAAATACAAAAAATAGGATGTTTTTACCAGCAATGATAAATAGTATCTACATTTTTTAAAATCATTTTCACTTCATCAGCTGTAGCTCTTTTTTATTTTATCGGCTTTAATTGATAATGATCTTTTACAGAAATAACAGTTCTCAAATTATTAATCTCAAATAATAATCAGAAAATATTAAATAGCTATCAAAAGTTTCATATTCTTCAATTAAACAAACTGTTCCTATTAAACTATGAAGTTAAAAAGCAAAGTAAAACGTGAAATTAAATTGCTTTTGAGAAACCTAAGAAACAAGTTATCTTAAGCAATATTCGCTTGAATTATAGAAAATATTCAGTTACGAATATTCTATTACTCTAACCGAACTAGTCAAATGAGGTTGCGAATGATAAAATCCTCACGCTACAACCATGAGCAGTGTAGTCAATGGCTAAAGAAACCCAGCAAAAAGTCTTGCGGCAAATATGGCGCGACAAATGTCCAAAGAGAGTCCCCAAGCAGTAGCAAACAGTTTCTCAGGTGATAAATCTCCGGAGGTGCGAACGTGGTATGTGTGTGTTCCTGCTCCATTTCAGATTTACTCTCTTAATATCTCTAGGGGAAGAGCAGTAAATAAAGTCCAACTCTTCACGCTTCTTTTCCTTGAGGTGTCGGACTTGGTAAAGTTGTTTTCCTTGCAGTTTCTGGAATGAAATGTAGTTCTGGAGAAAAGAAGTGAAAGCTAGTACCTTCGTTTTTATTTGGTAAGAAGGAATTTGTGCGAATACAGAAAAGGATAATTTTTTTCTTTTGAGATAATTTTACAGAATATTGAGAAAAAAATTGTAAGCTACATCCGGAATTTTCAGGTGTAGTTTTCCCTGTAAGTTGCCTATAACCAATGCAATTATTTTCATGATGCATATGTTTCTTTCTTTCTTTTGAGTTTTACATATATATTCGTGTAACTGTTATTATTATACACATATAAGATGTGTAATGAATATTTGTTCTACAGTTTTCACAAGCCGTATTACAATTTTTTGTGTTCTGAAATAATGCAATAATATGTTGTAGGCTTTTGAAGGTTTATTACTGATTCCTAATTATATTATTAAATAAATAATATTTTATTCAATTTTATTTATTAAATTTTTTTCTAAATTTACTTGCATTTTTATTTTAAAAAAGAATTGATTTTTTACTGATTTCAATATTATGTAGTTTGCTTATTTTGATTTACTTTTTTGAATGAATAATTGACCAGTTTATACTTTTGCAGTTTACCTTAACAGCTTTTTCTGATTCTTCTCATTCTCTTAAGCCTTGTTAACGTCTTTTAATAGTTGACTATTAAAGAATAACATCGGTAAAATCTAGCATCATATCTGGAGAGAAATTTAGTATTCAAGAAACTTAGAGAATGACCTGATTAGTTTTGTTTTCTCTTCAGATGAAAGACCCTTTTGTTTTGCTCTTATTTGCATTCGAAGAAACTTTTTAGCCTTTTAAAATGAATACTAATGAGTTTACTTTCAATCAAACAAGTATTGACACAATTAATTTTATTTCAGTTCAATTTATTATTTTATTCAATTTTATAAAAGGTATCCTTATCTCTAATTATTTTATTTGATCATTTTATTAATACAGCATTGATTTTATTTAAAATATCATTTACTACAAAATTTGTGTTGTTAAGGTTATTTTATAGAGCTAACTCTGAAATGACATTTATTACATTAATTTAGCTGTAAAACTTTAATTTCCAAAGGATCCAGCCAAATTTTAAATCAAGCGCAGATAACATTCGGGACAAGTTCCAGGTTTGGAGGGCATTCTGTAACTCTCTAAAGCACTTTATTTGCTCTACTTATTAAAGCAATAAAAGGGATGATGCACGGACGAAGCTGGTTTTAATTTTCAATTATATTGAGGGAATATTTATATCATAATTTTTACATTAACAAATACTCTAAATGATGTAAAAATAATATTGAATAAAAACGTATTTTTGATTTTTGTTTCTTAAATCTGGAAGTATTTTTTAAAAATATTTCTCATTGTGTGGACCACTGAATCACGTTCGTAGATTGGCTTGGTACGCCACAACTATAAGGTTGCGAATCCTTATTCTAAATTGTAGCTTCGAATTTAAGAAAATGAAAAATAGAAATTATAATAATGTCAAGAAAGTTGTTTTATAAATTAGTTTTTCTAGATAAAGTAAATTGAAAATTCATAAAAATGAAACTGTAATCAATAGCTAGTTCATGGAACACTTTTTTTATATTTGTGAAAGCATCATGCAGCTTATTTCACACATTAAGTTTTACTTTACAGAGAATTTTTTATGCTTAACGCAATATCTTTATTCTTGGTAATAATGAACATATCTATCAGATAAACATGTTATTTCATCGAAATATTTTTTGCGAATATATGAAGTACTATCATGAAAGATATCAAAGGTGGAAAATTCAGAAAATACTGATTTTGTTCTTCCTTCAATGATTTTTTTTCAGTTATTATGCTTAAATTGTTTTTTTCTAATTTAGAGTTAAAATTTAAATGAAAGATCACTATACACATATACGATGAAAGTAAAAGATTAAATTATAAAATTATTGATTAGAATACTGGATATTTAGCTACAAAGTAGAAATCCTTTTGCAGACTCGTTTAAGTACGATTGGAAAGATTATATTGAGAATAAAATCTTATGGCGAGCTCACTGGATGGAAAAAAAAGAGATATTAATGGCTATATAATATGTATTTATTAAAAAGGACATTGTTACAAGGCAATTTTTTAAAGTTAATTTCTTGTAAAATTATATATAAGTAGCAATTTAAAAAGTCTTAAATCTTTATATTTTCGTTTGAATCATCTTAATTATTCTTCGTATTTCCTTTAATGTGTTACTTCTTATTGATTAATATTACACAAATAATTTAGAATCGATCTGAAAATCATTTATTTCAAGAAACTATGAAAATTTTAACAATATTCATCACAATAATTAATATAAGTAATGTATAGAAATATTTACTTCATGACTGGTATATTTCAACATATCAAGTAAGGGGAAAGGCACGAGCTAAATTTGTACAAACTTTTTGTACGAAATTTTAAAAATTTATAAGAAATATGTGTGCATTAAAATGTAAAATTTATAGTTTATCTAAAAAATATGAGGCAACAACCTTCGCATTTTTATGCAATAAACTACTGTTCTTTGAAATTTATTAAGTTCTTCAATTGTTTCATTTTTATATATTAGTCAACTTTTGAGTTGTTTTTCGCTTCTTAAATAATGAAATCACATGAAAAATAGATGAAAAAATTTTCCTAATAAGAAAATTAATTGATATCCGCAAAATTTAAGTAGAGCATATATATTTTCTCAAACTTAACAGCTGTGAAAACTAATTTCACTCCTGAAAACTAATTTTGAAGCAGGAAACTTGGTAGAAAACTAATTTAGAAACTGATTCTGTTGTCTTATAATTTCTGAGGGAGAATTCAATTGGAGATTTTGAAAAAGGGAGTTACAAAGAAGTTTTGTTGATCGATTATTTTTAGAATGATCATAAGGTTTTATTACTTTTTTCTTTATCGACTTTATAATTAGATAAAAATATAATTTAAAATTAGTTTCAAATTTTTAATTATTTTGAATATTTAAGCTAATTAGTTTCATAAAAATATAAACATTTGTGAAGCAATAATGCTAGAAACTTTATTCAAAATAAGTTTTAATACAAAATGCAAAAATAAAATTAAAACTGTGTTGAGATCTAATTCTTGCATGTCATTTGTCGAAGAACAGAAGCACCACAAAATACAAAGAATTCTTTTACTTTCATTAGTCAAATTTTTCCCCTTCTTTACTAACAATAATTTCATGAACATTATTTTAAATTTAAGCTCAAATTGAAAATCAAGTTACATTTATTTTGCACGTAATGATTTCTATCATGAAAAGGCAATGAATCATATATATGATGAAAAGTCATGAAATGTCATGAAAAACCAATAAAAGAATTGAAATGCTACACAAAATAGCCTTAGGCTATTTTTGTAACATTTCAATTCTTTTAGGTTAAATGTTGACTATAAATCGTTCTTGTAATTGCATAATGCCTAAGTTTAATATTAATAGTTGGCCGCATTCAAATGTTACGAAGAGGGAAACTCGGAAAACTCACAAGCACTTACTCGATGGATGTGTATCCAGAGAAAAAATAGAAGAGTAACATTTATCTATTAGTGCTCAACAACGGTTAGAATCAAACCTAGAGCTTTTCGCTCTGAAGAATGTTGTTTTATTACCTATACTTGGTTATTCATTTTTTTCTAACACTAGGAGCCTAACGGTCGAAAGTTGCTTAAGATTTTGAATAGCCACTTTTTTAAAACTTTGACATCCTTCAGTGGACATCGTTCTAACATCATAAAGTTATTTAAGGTATTTTAATATTGGTCACTTAACTGGCTTTCTGGAAAGAGATTTCGTAAGTATGTGGCCTTATTTGCATACCGCTAAGAAAAAAAACCACGAAAATTCTCTAGGACTAATCTCATTAGACGCTTTTAAGGAACGCAGAAGTGCAACATCAATTTCTTGTTGTTCAACAGTGGCTGATATCGAAATTGGAACCTTCCACTCTTAAGACTGCTGTCCTACAACTAAGATACGGTGATTGTCCTATTTTGGACCTTGCGCCACAAAACCCAACCAACTAAGATACGGTGAGCCATTTTCTAAGGCAAGAAGACACCATCTAGTAAACTACATAATCCATTTTAGGAACAATATAAGGCATTTTAATAGCCACTGGCATTAAACTCCACTACTTAAATTGCATTCAGAGAGGTTTTTCTAATACTTAGACATAACGTAATGGACACCCTAATACTGAGGATCTTTGTAAAGAATTTAGTATACATTGCATAAGTTGATTTTAGAAAGGACTTTTCATAGACACTGTGTCATATTCACTTGTCGTAAAGAAGAAAACCAGGAAAACCCCAAGCTTTCACGGAGTTGCATGTACATGCAGAAACACAGCATTCATTTCCAGTTGTCCTACAATGTCTGGTATCAAACTGGAGATATTGTGCTCAGAAGAGAGTTGCTTTATCATCCTCTTCAATGTGAGCTACAAGCGCATATTAACATAGATCTCCAAAATCTAACCTTAATAACTTTAAGGTTCGTCATAACCTAACATTAATGTGTTTAATAACATATTTCAGAATAGTCAAGACAGTAATTCAATAAAAGTTTTTAATTAGATTTGAAACTGTAATAAATAATTATAAAATATCTGAGTTAATTTTATTCTTTTTCTCAATAAGTGAAAAAAATGAATTAAAAATTTTTCAAGAATTATTACAAAAAAGAAATTTAAAGTATTGATTGTAAAATTACTGAGTAAATGAGAAGATTTTAGAATAATTAATTTTTCTAATCTTTTTTCAAAGAGAATAAAATAATTTATTTTATCATCATCGCGCGCAATGTATGTAATATTTGAAACTAATAGAAGTCTGGAATTATTTGAAAAATATGTATTTTATTCAAATATTTTTATATCACCCTATTTTGTTTAAAAAAGCAGGGTTTAATGTTTTTTTGCAATATGTGTTGTATTATGTGTTGCAATATGTGTTGTATACGATAAATTATATTAAACGAAAACTTATGACATTAATGAAAGAATTTTTTTTAAACACCGTTCTCTTTCTTTGTATTTTAATTTTATCACGAAAAGTTAAATAAAATAAGCTGCAGAATATCAAATTTATTCTACTCGCAAATAGAAGATTTATTATTTAATGGCCAAGGGTGAGAAAATATTTTGTAATTAACAATCAACGATGAAAATAAATAAAAATCAAAGTAAAAATTTATTATAAATGGCTAGAACATGAAAATTTGACACCAATTATACAATAATAACTCATAAACGATGGCTTGAATACTTTAATTTGCTTTGCTTTAAAATAATGGACAATTTTTTTTTTCCTTTTCAGTGGGTTATTTTTTTCTTCAAGAAAACAAAATAATTTTCTTTATTCAATTATTCTTATCTAATTTATTCAAAAAATAAAAATAAAATGAGCTACTGTTGAATTAAGAGAAAACATATAAAAAATAAATTGCATTTCATTTACTAAGAGATAGTTATAATTTTTTTTATGGTAAATGATTTAAAATCAAATTATTTTTGAACTTCCTAATATATTCTAAGGGTTTGAATTACACGAAAATGTATTTACTTTTTATAAATTTAATCATTTTGATTTTTTTAATTATGAATTAAGTATATTTTTCATTCAGTAAATAGATCATTGAAAAGATATAACTATTAAAAAATATCACCAAATTTTGAGTACAGTAATAAATTATGTTTTTTTAGTTAAAAATCGTTATATTATTAATAATGATAGTTTTTTTCTCGATGTGCTATTAATATTTGTTTCATATATATTTTATAATTTAATTTCATAATAAACTAAATAAACAACTTAATGTAAAAAGTTACTACTAACTTATTTATTATTTTCATTACAATTATTCTAACAAAAGTAATTTCACATTTATGTAGATTATGTATAAAAAAGATTAAGATAAACAGTCTGTATAGATTAAGATAAACAGTCTGTGAGATATTACTAATTCTTCAGTTAATTAGTAATATCTCACAAACAAGTTAACCATTATGATACGATAAATTACACACAAATGTAATGTAGCTGTAGATTAGCGTTTCACATTTTCCTTGCAAAAACGATTTCTGTATTTCATTTAAAAAAATGTGCAGAAGTATTATACTTTTGTGAATTACCATTCTTTTTTAACCCTTAATATTTTAACATGTTAGTTTTATATTTTTAGATGGTTAATGATTTTTACAGTTAAAAAAACATTTTTTTTTTCGAGACATGAAAGATTGAATAAAACTGTCTCATAAAATGTTGATAGATTAAACACCCCAGCTTTTCAAATGCTATTGAAGAGCAGGAATTGAACATTTATTTAATTGTTATAATAAAATCATTTAAAATATCGAATATAATTAGTTAATTTTGGATTTATTTTTCATAAATAAAATATTTGTTGCATTATGATTAATTAGTTAAATCTGATCCATATTTAAATAGTCAATACATACTCTTATTTAATACTGAAAATAATTGTTAAATAAATGCTTTCATGACTTCGTATTTTATATTTTGTTTGTAAAAACTACTTTCATTGAAAAAATCAGAAAAATATCACACTGCTTGATAAGTTATCCTTAACTTCTTCCAATTTAACATATTTATATCGATTACAATTTAACATTTAATTTATTTTGTTTTATAGTTAAATCACAATTTAAGAGGTGCAAAATTTGAAAAATTGCATTTATTACATAAAACTTTGTGAAATTTCCAAAACAACAGGATATATATATATATATATATATATATATATATATATATATATATA
>JAPDSC010028609.1:56758-116628 GCA_026290005.1 Latrodectus geometricus
ATATATATATATATATATATATATATATATATATATATATATATAAAGCATAATTATGAATAATACTCAGTTAATACCTGTGTTTAATAATACTGTTGTGAACATACGTCACTCACTAAAACAAAGGTTCTAAGACTTTTCTTTATTTTAATTAACATCACATTGTTAATTAATTAAAATAATTACTAAACTTCAATATTCAATTAAATTAATGTTAACATTCATTTACGTTATAAATTCTCTTCCTTAAACACGATTCGTAATAATCATGATACAGCTAGAAATGTTCTTTACATTTTTAACTTCATTTTAGAGCTCATTAAAAAATTGTTAGGTTTTTAAATTTTTGAATTTCAATTTTTTACAACATATTTATTAAAATGATAATACTGTACGTGAGAAACAAAGTATTCAATAATACTTTTTTATTGAATATTTTATTTCACATATTCATGATAAGCATACACAGAATAATATTTTTCGTAGTTAATTTAGTTACATATTTATGTTTTCTTGGATGTGATACACTAACTGTTCAATGAACTTTGCATTTTATTATGAATAAGACATGTATCAAGTAGAAGAAAAAAGAGTAAAACTAAATTCAAATTAATGTTTTTAAATTAATGCAATAAAATCAAAATTATAATATGTTAACTTACAATAGATGTGTGAAATGCTATCAAGAAGAAATATTTTGGATTACGATATTACAGTTTTTTTCATACTCTTTATATCTATGCATGCATATAATACAAAATTAGCTCAGATATTGATAAATTTAATAGCCATGGGAAAATTCAGAAATTTCATAAATATCAAGAACTTTTTTCATCCTTTAAATAGATAAAATACGTCTTCCTATATTGCAATAAAGTGCTTAGGAAAAATCAAGTTAAGAGATATTTTCGCATTATTGGTATTATTTTAAAATTATTTCTCAAATAAATTCATTCCTTACTGAAAATTAAAATGGCAAAAGAATTTTTAACTTTTAAAAGTAAAATTATGCTTCATAAACACATATAAACAGCAATTATCCGCTTGTAGATTGACTAAGTTTAACCAAATATGCAAATTTAAAATTTTCATATTTTATCAAAAATTGGAATTCCTTGCATCAAACAGAAAAAAATATTGAATGCTACAAAAATTCAAGCTCATTTTAATCCTCTATTTAATGTAATAAATACAGATTAAATCAACTTGTATTTTAATTATATGATACAATAACTCAGAGCATTCTTTACTTAAAATCTAAATTAATAAGGTTATGAAATTAATTTAACTTTTAAAAACTCGTTTAATCCACCATCATCCTAGTGGTAATAAAATGTCATTAACGCTTATAGTTGTAATATAAATATATTATCTAAAGTTTATTATTAATCGCAGCGCATGATTTAAAATCCATAATTAATATTATTAGAATCATTAAAAATAATGATTTTGATTACTTTTCAGATTTAGAAGCGTGACTGTCATTTATAAGAGTATTAAAATTTTATTTTTATCAGCAGTTGTTATTTGTGGTGCATGTTAAAGTTATTGAAATGTATAAAATATTTGCATTTCGTAAAATATGTTGTCAGTTAATAAAACATACTCTAATAGCTTTATTCATTTGGTAAAGAAAAAATATTGTAGAAGAGAGCACATTTCTAATTTCTTTCATTCAACGCAAAATATAAGTTATTTCTAAATTTTGAATACTAGTTTTCCTAACTAATTTAATAAAATGTTAAAAATAGACTTAGTATTAGAAAAAATCACTTAGTTTCAACACAATGGTTAAGCTTTTATAAATATTGGTAAAGTGTTAATTCTTTCGTGAATTAACCAACATTTATTAAATATATGAAATTATTATAGTTCCTCTTTAATATTTGCAACAAAAAAATGACAATGAAAATAGATAGAAAATATTTTTAATATTTAATTAGCATTTTTAATGTTATACTTGTTTTAATGAGAGTTGGCTGTAACATGCGTATTAATAAAAAACCCCACTCAAAACAAGCAGTAAAATGCTTGGGTATCTTAAGACTAATGTAAAATGAAAACAGTTTATGTGGATATTTTCTGAAATAAGTGTATAGCAATTTTTTGCTTAGTTTATTAATATTTATTGTATTTTTTTAGCATATAACCGATACACGTTTGTTTTATCATTTCGATATAGATATTAGTTTTAAGCTGACGTACACATTATAAATTTCTAAAATTCAATGTATAATATCCATCTTTATAAAGGTGAAATGAATATTTAACAATGCAACAATAATTTATATGAATAGATAGATTTCCTACTCTATAACTCTAAATTTTAAAATATGATTTATAAGAATATTGTCTTGAACGTTTTATTTTTAACTGAAATAGAATTGTTCATATCTTCAAAGTATTTTGGATGATGTACTTAAATTGTTCAATAGTGTTGAGTATTTCAATCATATAAACCTTCAAAATATACTCCACCATTTGCGTTTAAATACGATTCTAACTTTCATTTTGAAGCTGTCTCTTTATAAAGAATTATTCCTCAATACTGATTTAAAAAAATAATTTTTAATTAATCACATTCCTCATTAGAATTTGAAAAATTTTCAAACATAATTCTCGTGTCACATAAGCTGCTCTTTGTTAAAAACTTTTGATGTAGTTTAAGATAACAGGAAAGGTAGCCATGAACTCTTTGAAAACATAAATAACGAAAGGTGATATGACGCCCCCTCCAAATGTGGTCAAATACTTACCCTTTTTCTCATCAGCAGGGTGCCTGTCTGAGCTGTTGACTCTTAAGTTCTTAAGTGCCGTTCCACCAGATTCTCATGGGAAAGCAGTTTACTGCTTTCTCATTAGACACCAAATATTCAGCTTGTAGTCCAGGGATATCTTGACCACCCGTTGACAGCTTTCGGAAGATTTAGAATTTTGATTCAATTGGGCATAAGTTAAAGGGTTAAGTGCACAATGAAGAAAAAGGTACCAACTTATTCATTGTACTACAAGATTAACTGAAATGTGTAGAAAGATTACAGAGTATCTGTCTTCTTTTGTGTACCAGAAGTCGAAATTTTTTTGTATTCTTCTCCAACTAGAGAGGTGCAGTTGGATTATCATTGACTTTTCCTACTGAAGGTATAAGAAAGATTATTTATTCAGTTCTATATCCGACTTTTAAGATAAATTTTTCCGGCGACAGACCACACGAGTTGAAGATTTAGAAAGTGGATTTCTATCGGGAAATTTTAGAAGGTGAGCATATTTATTCCACTACTACTACTATTATTTGAGATTACACTACTATTATTTGAGATTAGATTGTAATTGCTGTCATCTTAATTATGTAATGAACTGGTAATTTTATAAATTTATACAAACGTATCTAAACCATGAATTCAAAATTTATTAGGAGTTTGTCAAATATTAAATTTTATTTTAGATTATCAGCAGAAACATTTTAACGACATTTTTAATTTCTTCAATATGATTTGAATGTTTGAACAAAAATTTTCTTTTTAGAATTTACATAGGTTTTATAACAGAAAAAATGAACTATGGTTCATATTTCTTGGTATATTTTTCAAATTATTATTTCAACCTTCATTTAAATTTTTTTTAAGTTCATTTAAATTTTGTTTTTTGTTTTTCGTTTTTCCCCCCAAATAGGGATTGAAAATATATATTATAGTTAACTTCTTATAGCCAATCTTTGTTTTCTTTTGCTTTGTTCTGCTTTCAACTTGAATAATTGTTTGTGTTATTGCTTTATTCTTTACACTCGTTCTGATTACATGTTTCATAAATTCAATATATTTCAATACTTTCTAAATTGGTTTTTAATATGGTTAGCACACATTCAGCACTTAAACATAGAAATACAAAAATTAAAACATTGTTAGGTTTGATTTTATACTTTATTTAATTACATACCACTGAGAAAAATTTATACTTCCAAATTAAAAAAATGGAAAAAAAATAAATAAAAAGCATTTCATTTATAAATGAGTAGGTTTTATTTCTTATGAAGATTTCAAGCAAATTCATAATTGAAATTAGTTCCTTAATATTCAATATTAATGACTACTGCTCTGCTAAACAAATTTAGCTTCATATTATATGATAGTAATTAAATTTAGTCCATAAAAATTCTGAAGGTGTATAATAACTAGTAATTTTAGAATCTTCTTCAGTAATACTAACAACACAAATCGTAGATTCTTTAGAGGGCTTTGATAAGTCTTAATTACGATGTATTTATAAAATTCATTAAATAACGAAATAAAAAATTTTGTTGCATAACCAAATAATAGAATTCTTTAATAGGCACTTTCCAATACATATTAATAAACTCTATTTTTTACACTGTGAAAAATAGATGATAAATCTTAATATTATTAGTTACTTTTAACATAATTGATGCTAATATTTTAAATTTAATTAAAGTTTAATATAGCATGAAAGTAAAGTTTCATGGAGAGAACTCGAACATATACTTTTCTTTGTATAGCACTATTATTTATATTTCTCTTAATTTTATGTATAATTTTTGTATGAGAGCAATGGTAAAATATAAATTTGCAATACTAATCCATGATCTCTACAAGTCATTATGTGTAATTGTAATGTATGAATTTGCAATGCTTATTTATAATACGTTTCTTCTATTGTTTGTTATTAAATTTCTATTCAATATATTCTTATTTTTGCCTCTTAAAATTTATTTTAAGTAAAAAATACGAAAAGAGACTTTATTTATCAGATTTCCCTTTTTTATTGAAAAATCTTAGCACTTATAGATAATTTTTAATTAATGCAAATTGTACAAACATAAATTTGAAATAAGTAAACAAAATTAATTTTTTAAATAATTTTCGGTAAAACGTGTTTTTTTTTTTTTTTTTAAATTTTTAATTGCAAAAATTTAAAAAATTTTAATGTATTTAATAATGTTATTTGCAAACTATTTTTAAAATTAATATTGGAAAAACAACAAAATTTTGTTGTTTTTCCAATATGCACTTCAATAAAGGTTCCTTAAGGAACCTTTATTGAAGTGCATTTTTTGATGATGTGAATTTAATTAAATTTTAAAACAAAACTTTTGATTGATGTAAAAAAATGTAATTCTTTTTCTACTTTCAGCCCTTGTCTAAATGCAATAAATTGGGAAAAAAATTTTTTGGAATTATTAAGAAATATTTAAATAGCCCTATTAATGCCTTTAGTATATTAAATACTTGCATTAAAAAAATAGGTGATTAAATAAATAAAAGCACATATTAGGGAATTTCTATATTATTAGGGAGTATACTAAAATTATTTAGATTATTTTATATTATGTTTCTTTAAAAGTGAAAAAATTGTTTAATTTTAATTAAAAATTTGGGCATATAGTATAATATATAGGAAATTGTTTACAGTAATTATGAGTTATGAAATAGTGTTTGAATGCACTAAATTTAATTGTATTTTAATAATTAAATGCTGACTTTAACAAAAAATATAGTTATTAAATGTAATTATATATCTAGTTGAAAATAATGGAAAAAGTTTTTGATTGCTCTTTGCTTCCATTTTGTATGCTGTCGATTTTTGTATAACTTAAAAAATATTAATATTAACTTTGATTGTTAAAACATAGTATAAGAACAGAAATTTGCATGAAAACGCAATTATTTTAAACAGAATAGTAGAAAATGTAAGTTTAAAGAATAAAAAGAAGAATACACGTTGTAAGGTATGTTTATAAATATGTATATGGAAGTTTATATATATGTATATAATTGGTTCCCACGAATTGGTTTTACCCGCATACAAATTTTAGTTTGAGGCTACAGCCCTAACCAAACATAGAATTATTCTTAGAATAATTCTGTGTTTGGTTAGGTCCAACAAACGAATCATTCTTAGATTAATTGAATTTGTTTGCTTTATCAAAAATTCTAAAATAAGTTCTAATCTAAAATAATTAGTTACAAGACTATACTGTATTCCTTCTTTATTTTTTATCAGAATCAATTGCATTAATAAATTGGGCATAACAAACTTATCTAATTCACTTTGAATACATATATATATATATATTCCTGTTTTACCAAAATCATAAATTTATTAAAAGGATGTTTACATTTAAGAATGAATTTTATTTAATTAAAATCAAAGTTTTCTATCTCAGCATAAATCTAAAATTTATTTAATAATAACTAAGGGAGTAAATGACTGTGGTTGTATATTTATAAAAAATTATTTCACAGAAATATGTTAATCTTATTCACAAAAAATGTGTGTGTTCTTAGTTCCATTTCTGTTGTACTAATATGATAGGCTCAATTTAGTTTCCTGAATCTTATTAAGATCAATATAAAACGCTTAATAAATTCAAATTCTTCCTCAAAAATGTTACAAATACTCTATATTTTTTATAGTATCGATATGGTGTGCTGATGTTTCATTTCTATATTTTTCAATAATTTTATTAACTTTTTATAAGTTGTAAGCGTTTTACAGCTCAATATATTGATTTGTGTTCTTATACCATTATTTCAAATTCTGTTTTTTTTATCAGTAAATTAAATGATCTAATGTATCTATAACATTTCAAATTAGTTAAATTATATTGTATTCCTTAAGAAGAAACCATTTATCGTAAGATCCGTGAAGAAGTTTCTTTGTATCTGAATCGAATATGCACATATAATATATTTTTCTGTTATGCTGAAGATTTAATTTCAAATTACATAAAGAAAAATTCCTGAATGAATCTATGATTAAATTTCTGTTCAATAAAAATAAGCCTTATGTTCTCATTTACATTATCGTTACAAAAATATTTATATTCCACCTGATTAAAATTTGTTGGTATTTTATTTGGAATTTATGGTTTAATTTTCCAAAAATTGTGTTTTTAAAAATACTGAAGCTTTAATGCAATTTTGATAAAATTTGAAAAAGTTTGATTAAAGACCCATTATGAAATCTTTTTACATAAAGTAGCATACCGTTTTGTTATTGATAAGAAACAAATTTCATGAATACATATTTAAATTATTTTCAACTTTAATGGATATGATTGATAAAATTACTTAAAAAAATTACTATAAGCACAAATATCTTGCAAATAAAAGAAATCTGCAAAGTATAAAATCTGCTAATTAAAGGTTTCGTGGTTGACATTTATTAAGTGAATAAAATGAAATATCAATTTTTGATTTAATGTTACCCACCTTTTAGCAAATAACTGAATTTTCTGCCTAAAATAAATAAATGAAAATTTGATTTGATTCAGCCATATTAACAAAATGATTTATTATTAATACTAAAGAGATAAATTATTTAAACTCTACACTTGTGTATTTGAAAAATAGCTAAACTATTGGGAAATATAATATAGATTAACTAATTCATAATAATATATTTATTAACTAATTCCTTTTAAAATAGAAATTGTTTTAAATCTATTATTTAAAGCTTAAGCTCAAGAAAACATGGTAGTTAAATTCTAGTCCAAGAAAAAGTCTAATGTGATGTATCTGTTTTACAAAGTATTCCCTATCTGAAGAGCAGCTGTTTCAAGACAAAGTAAACACAGTTGTATTGCCAACACCTGCTAAGCCTTTCACCCCATCTCTACAAGGTAGGGTTTTCCTTTTTATATTTTTTTTCAACACAGGGTTTTTATCCCTTTGGACAGATAGCCAAAAGTGAGATCGGCAATCTGTATTCAAACTTGGCGGCAAATCGTCCTTATCATGCCAAATTATTCAAAATAAAACTTAAAAATAATTGTTAAATAAATACTAAAGTAATTATAATCAGCATTTAACTGAAACTATTAAATAATTATAAAGTAACTAAAATAAAAAATAAATAGTTACATGGTTGTAATATGATTTTGATTCCATTTTACACGTAACCGACGAAAAATAAAATTTTTGCTGAAAATTGAAAACGAGGCAAATTTAATATAAATTTTATGTAAATTTAAAATTTTTAAGTAAGAAATATGTATGAAATGCTTAAACTTAAGAAAATAGAGTTATGTAAAATATTGCATATTTTTTTTAATAAAAATAAGCCCATTTGTTTTGTATTGTAAATTGTATTATATCTTTATAACCTCTTTTAAAGCTATTAAATACATTAATTGCAGTTCCATATTATATTTTAATAAATTCAAGATTGCTTTCATGTGCAAAATTTTTAAAAAAAGAAATAAATTGCTATAGAATTTATATTTGTATACTTTTTTTTATTAAAATGTTCCTTCTATGAAAACATAAAACTTTTTTTACCATTTCTACCAATGCATAATAATGTAAATGATTAAAATTTCTACGATTTTCTTTTAAAATAATCAAAAAATTAAAATTAAATACATAACATTAGTTTAGAACTTTTACTTTTTAATAATATGTTAAAATAATTTCTTTGAAATCATCAGAATTTTTTTTTATCTAAAATTGAGAATTCAGTAAACTAATTTAGGAAATTAGTACAGGTAATTTAGAAAAAGCAAAAAAAGATTGGCAAAAGAATTAATAATTTATATGCTTCGAATAATTCATATTTTCGGATGTAACCAAATTTAATAAAGTATAAATTTGTGTGACGAATGAGTTTTCCTACTATTAATTACATGTGGTTCTCACAAAATTTTTTGCACACCTTTGTTAAAAGTTTGATATTGTTTATTTAAAAGATCCGCTTTAGTTTATCGATTGTTATCACAATATTTAAAATACTTTATTTTCTAAATATTAGAAATTACAAAATTTGTATTTGTTGAATAACTTTTAAATTTTTTAATTTTAAATACTCTCTTACAGACTATTTAACGTAAATAAGTTTTTATATTTTATTATCTTTGGGAAGAATACCATTATAGTTTATGACTCGGACATCAAAAGAAAATTGATAGGATAATATTAACTAATTAATAAAACTATTGATAACTATCGTTAGTAAAAGTTTAAAAACGAAGAGTTCTCATAATATTTGAAGTAAAATTCACCAAATTTTAATTTGTTAAGTCATTTTTGAGAAGCTTTATTTTATGAATTGATTTTCTATGACTTAATTTAAAATTAATCAATTTTGAGAAAGAATTCTTCAGTACATGTTAAAAATAATTTTACAAACAGTTAGAATTTTTCAGAATTTATTAATAAATTAGTTATCATTTGTTATGTAAATGTGTAAATAAATTTTTTTTTCTCGTATAAATTAGTTACACAGTTGCATGAAAAGTTTGAAAAAGGAATTATGTATTTAAAATTTGAATTATGTAATAGTTAATTCCATTATGAAGTTTGAGTGATAAAAGATACTATTTATCATATTAAAAGAAATTTGAGTTTTAAAATTAATTTTGAAACTGACTTGCATGTGTAAAAATAATTATTGATATAATTTTAAAAATTTATTCCGAAACTAATTAATTTATGTCTTCGTCAAAGAAGTAAATTTCACTCAGTTTGTTGATAAATTGACAATGAAGATGCCTTTTATCATTTCCAAATGTAGATAAGTGTGCACAAAAAAGCAGATGATATTAAAGTTTGCTTCTTTTTCCAATATGCGTAAATAAAGGTAAATGAGTACCTAGATACTTTTATTCCACAGAATAATAAATTTATGGAATTACAATATTTTGGAAATTCTTTATAGCCACAATTTAATTTCTTGATTGAAACGTATGTTCGATGAAACAAAAATATTTTTAGACAAGCAGGAAAAATGTAATTATACAAATTAATTGAAATTCTAACTGTAAAACATTTATTTCACAATAAATTAGAATAAGATAGTTTAAGAAGAATTTTGTAATACTTTAATTTTATGTTTTTAATTAGATTGTTTGGGAGTACAAATTCATAAGCATTTTAAGGATTTAAATTTTAAAAGTAAGTAAGATGATTGGGATAAACGAAATATTTCTATAATATTTAACTTTTAAAATTCTAAAGCGAAAATAATATTATTATATATTAACACGTGTAGATTTGAAAACACTATTTAAATTTATATACAATTTAATTTATATATAAATAAGATATTAATAGACCATAATAATGTTATTTTATCTGTCTTAAATTTCAAGATTTTCATATACTAATAAATTACTAATTTGCTGTTAAGATGGAATCAATCTAAAAATAATATGACTTTTCCTTTATATGGTACTGTATTTAGCACGTGTGATACCTTTAAAAAATTCTTATAGTGATAAGATATGAATCTTCAGTTGGAGAATCTGATTTTTATTGTATATTTTGAAGTATCGATTAATAAATTGAAAAGTTAGAGAACAAAATATAATCCCGGGAAAAATTATTTTTAACTAAAACTTTCTGAAATGAAAATAAAGATTTATATATTTTTTATATTTATACAAATCTTTTAACTTCTACAAGAAAATATAATGAAAAGTAACCATTACATTTTCATTTAATTATTGTTTTTGAATTTTAGTTCCTTGCTTATTTTTTCTTTTCATTATCTTTATAAAATGAATTTTTTAAAATATTTGCTAACATTTTTACAAATAAATTTGAACTACCTGAAAAAATTTCAAACTATTCTATAGTTTTAAGGATTCAGAAAGTTCATCCGGGAAAACTCTATGAATTAAAAGTTAGTGCTTAGACAAAAACAGGAAGATATTTGCTTTTAATTGAGAGAAATTTTTTACATATTTTTCAACGCTACAAGTCTAAGACATTTCCTTATTTTAGTTTAGCTATTTGTTACCAGGTTTCTTTATATTTTGATTAAAAAATTTTCAATTAGCACTTTAAATGTTAAAAAGCTATAGGTGGAAGAAAAGAAAAAAAAACATTAAATTATTCTGCTCAGAAAATATTCGCCTCAGACTCTGAAAACAATACCAGCTGACGGTAAAAGAAAAAAATTTATTCAGGAAACTTCTTGGTAGAAAGTTTCAAAAGCAAGAAAATTCTAATCCTCTTCAAGTTATCTAGATTTTTTTTTGTTTTAAGCTACATTTTTATTTGTCTAGTGTACAAAGTATTAAAAACAACAAATCAAAATACTTCAAAACTTTTCATTAAAAAAATGATTATTGAGATTATAACTGCCTTAACATATCTTGAGCAGCTTTTGTTTGCCTTCTTTTTATAACCTTTTTTTGATGAATACTGTTCTACAACATTTTAGAAATAGTTTTCAATTCAATTTGAATTAAAATTAGTTTTTTTAAAAGTATATAATATTTCCAAGAAACAAAAGGAAAATTTTCTGAACCTTAAATTGGTTTTAACGATAAAACTTGCTTAGTATTTAAATTCAAGAAATGCTCAGTATTCAAATATTTTTCAAGCAATTTGTCGTTATTATTGATCTTAAGATAATTCTATCAGCATTTGTGGTGTACACACATTTTAAAATGAAAAAGAATTATCTGCAACTACTTTACTTATTCAGTAAAATATTTCTAAACTTTGTTTATTTTGTCTGTGTTTCCTATATACACAAAACTGATTGTAATGTACTATTTTAAATTAAAACCAAATGTTGATGTTTAGATGCAAGATATCATGAAAATTATTAGAAGCAAGATATCATTAACACAAAATTTATTTGATAGATAATAAATAGGTATTTATTTATTTATCAAATAAATAAGTACAACATGTTGTAATACAATGAAACTAGTTGTAATTCAAAAGTACATTCAAAAAAAGTATTTTGCCATAATTATTTAAAAGTAAATATGAATTTCGTAAATATATTAATAGCTTTTAAATTCTGGACTGTTCCGTCCAAAATTTAAATTAACATAGTTGGATGAAATTTAAATATTTTATAGAATTTGATTTAATTTGTTCGGTAAAAATTTGATACAGACTATAACTAACATTATAAACCTTAATATCATTCAATTAAATATTAAACTCATATTTTTATGACTAATGTTTTTTTATGGTAGTTTTTTCTTACATACATTAATTTGCTCATAAGTGATAAAATTAATTGATTAAAATCATAAAATGTAAGCAAAATAAGCTTATAAAATTATTATTGCTAAAAATTTTAACATAAGTTCCCAAATTTAACAATCCTATTACTTAAATAACTTTCAGTTTTATTTCATTTGCTTTTCTGTTGAGCAGAATTTACTCATATTAATAAATGTACACAGTATGAATATTTGCTAATAAATTATAATTAGAAATAAATAACTACTTTGCATAACTGATAAAAAAAGTAATTAGCTGCCCTCTTTTTTTCATATCTCTAAAAATCATTTGCTTCATGAGATTAATTTGTTTTTATAATTAAAAATTACTGTAAATTATTGTAAGAAATTATTTATTTTTCGAAATTTAAATACGCTGTGATTAGAGTATACATTCAGTTGGCGATCATTCTGTTTCTTGCAACCCTTTAAGCAAACGAGGAAGGATCCACGTTTTGAAGGCTTTTTCTAGTAATCGGATTAAATAGTCAAGGCATGTGACATCCCTACTTTACGGGTTTGGTCTGTGCAAACAGAACATTCAGAGAAGGAAAAAGTGAACGATGAAATTAATACGGTTGGAAGCATTACATAAGCGACATTCTTCTTGTGCAAAATTTCTTTAAATGTGCAAGTTTATAAATATTAAAATTTGCCTTATAATGAAAAGGGATAATATTAGGAACGATAATCCAATATTCAAAAATTTAATGTTATAGTCAATGCAACAAATTCATCAAAAATGATAATATCAATTTTTAAAAGAAGTAAACGTATTGGATTCTTAATGACGGTACGAACTCTTCGAAGTTAACAATTTTTCTTTTTAGTAGCGATCTTAGTAAGAAATCAGGAGTAAAACAAATTACAATCAAGTTAAAGCTAACATTCTTATTTCATTATAAATTTTTTATTAATGAAATTATGTGTATTCATTTCAATGTTTGAAAAAGCAACTATAAGTAATAAGAACGAAATTTTTAATTTAAATACTACTAAATAAAAATTCTGATTATAAAAAGATTCAATTAACTTAGATTCAATTATTACAGAGAAAAAATATTAAAAATTAAAAAAATGGTATTACCTTTACATATATAAATCACGAAGATACCATATATGTAATATCTTCGTGATTCAATGCATTGTTAGTATTATAATAGAAGCATATGTACACTATTTGACATGAAAAATAAAACATTATGGTTGCATAAATATGATATTTTCACAAAAAATTTAGAGAAACATATAATGCTATATTTTTACATCATGTGAGTTAGTTAATCCCGAGATTATAGTGTGAAATGGAATCCAACATTTTGCTCCAATGCCTGAGAAATGTTCCATGATGATTGATTCACAAAGATGATTGAAATAATAATTTAGAATACATTCATCTGTTACAGCAAATCATCCCCAGTACTCACAGGCACTCTGAAGGCATAATTTTATGTTAATGAAGGACTGTAATCTGTTGTGCAACTTAACATTCAGCAACTACAAAATTGATATTTTCAGCAAGACAACGTGACATTGCACACAATACTTATCAGTAGACAAGCTTAGCAACATATGCAGTTGTTTTCGAAAGAGACATGATTGGACATAGTTTTTTTATTATGCCCTAGTCTCCATCGGAGGATAAAACTGTGTAATATATAAATTTCCATACCTCAACACATTTATAAAGTCTTTCTCACTAAATGTCTGCTTGTATCACCACGGGAAGGGGCCATGCTTTAACAGATTTTTCTGTGTTCTGTACAGGGTGATAAAGCTTTTTGTAAGTTACATCACTTATTTACAGTCACTGTCTATATATCAGTTCTTATTACAATTTCACCAATTACTTTACGATATTGCTTTTCTATGATAGGTAGTAAAATATGCCTTTTATTCATATTTTGATAATCTCACAAGAAAAAATATATTTAGTTGCAACAAGAATTTTTAGAAGTGTTCTTATTACTGAAAATTTAAACGTAAATCAACTATATTATTTAGTGTCCTAATTCAAAGACTTTTTTGTCGTGATTTGCTTCTGTAATGGAAATACATTTATTTAACCCCTGTGTATCATGTTTAATAAATATTCTTTCTTTATGAATTTCAGTGAGATATTGAGTCTATTATTAATATATTTATATCTAATATGAATAAAATATATTAGTTATTTGAATATTTATGTTAAATTACAAAAAACTTAATGAAAATTATTACCTTACTTGAATAAATAGTTTCGAATTGTGGAATCGATTATTTTTTTTAATTAAAACAGCAACATACAACATATTAAATATAAATTTAGATTAATAAAATTTATCTTAAATATCAGAATTTCGGGAAATGTTAAATATGTGTTTATTTTACAATTGATAAGGCTTTATAATTTACCTTTATTCTATTCTCTCCAGATCTATTACTTGGAATAAAACTAGTGTACGTCCCCTACTTGAATGCTAATCATATAATTCCAGAATTCTGATACCTTCATTATGTTTCTAAATCCTCACTTTGTAAAAGACCCCCTTTTTCGTTAAAAAGGGTAAACGTTGCTGAAGAGAAGAGGGCGAAAGTGTAATGGTGGGCCTGCATGTAATTGGGGCTTTGTTTTAACCGAAATGTCGGCCCTTCTGACGGGCTCTAGTCAGGGCCCTGTCAACGTACTGGATTAGGGCATGGGGGAGGGCTTTGAAATCTCCTTCAACTCCGGGGATGACAGTTCCTGAGAAACTAAAAAAAGTCGAGAGAGAGAAAGAGATCTTCTGGAAAAGGAGGGAGGATGCACATCTCACAGTCTGGAGGAACCAAGTAAGAAAAAAACTAATGCTGGAAGAAGTCGGGAGATTGGAAGAGAGATCCTTTCAACTGCTCTGAATAAGATTCTAAAAATATGATAAGAGGCATTAGAGGGTTGACTTCTATTTCCATTTCGTCTTCCCCATTCCGATCCAGCAACGCATTCTTTTTTCTCTCACCCATCATTTTCACAATGATCTATAGCTTACAAATAGACATTCTCTTGTATTTCTCCTTAAAGAAAAACATAGTTCGGAATCGAACTTGTTTTCCTTTTAGTTTCATACAAGGAACATTGTGTTTTTTTAAAATGGTATTTTTTTATATTAATTAAAATTCCTTTTTATTCACATGTTTTTAAATTGCATTATAAATTTGCTAAAGAAAACAGGTCCTTAACTCGAAGGATAATTTTAAACAAAAATAAAATTATCATTTATAATAAAATTTCAATATTATTACTACAAAGTGACAATTTTTATTAAAATTTGTTGGACATATAAAAATTAAACTTTGTAATTAATTATTACCTGTGTGCTTTAAAAAGAAATAGTTGAAGTTTTAACAAGATTAAATGAATTCAATTCTTTTTTATTCATTTCAAATTGCATGTTGTACAAAATATTTTGCACAACATGTAAGATATTTTGTACATAGGTTAGTGTGACAATCACTTTCGATAATACTCTGTTGATATGACAACTTATGTTCTGAAATTAATTGAAAACAAAAACTGAGATAAAAAAAATATTTAAAAATCTTAATAATCTGTTTTTAAGGAAGAAACATTTTTCAGTTGATTTAATGAGAGGGAGAGAGAGAATACCTATTAAAAATTAGATTAAGGTAGCATACATAGAAACTGTTCAAAGAACAAATGGAACTTTTAAAAGTAAAAAAAGAGCTTAAAGTATTTTTGAGATTATGCTATTTTAAAAATTTTCAAGCAGAATTTTTTAATATGTTTTATTTTGATATTAAAACTACAAAAAGTACTTTAAAAATATAAAAATAGTACTTTCAAAAATTAAACTATTTTACAATCAATGAAAATGGGATATAAGGTTAATATTTTTTCTAGTCAAATAAATTTAAGAAAATTGTAAATGATTTAATTGTTTTCCTTTAGATGAATACGTACTGTAAATTTAGTATAATTTGAGGTTTTTATATAATTTGTTATACATTAAAAACTTGCCCATGTATACTTACATTGTTCTAAAAATATAAGAAATATTAACTAAAATTTTGAATCTTAGGAAAAAGTATATGAGCAAATCTTTATTAAGAATCTGTTTATTTTAAAACATAAACAAAAAAAAACCCATTAAGTTTAAATTATGTAGTTTTATATAAATTATTAAGCTTTTCGATGTAATGTAATTTCAATCAAGTAATAATATTATGTGTACATAATGTTATACAAAACATTTTCAGCTGAAAGTGGAAATTTGATTACTAAGTCACCAAATGTCCAACTTTGCATTAGTTAATAAATAGATGTATCATGAGTTCATCAATTGTACAAGTCCACCATTGTCCCACTAGTGTAATATTTAAATATTCATTGAATAGATATCTATTTACCGTAAGTTTAAGTTTTCCAGAATGAAAGGTATTGATAATTTAAGTCGATCACATGATTCAAAATGACATTATTTTTGGATATACTGACTTATTCCTACGCAAACAGGAAAAATAGGCAAATTAAATAATGTAACAGATTTTAAAATTTTACTCCTAATTAAACTGTTTAATATTATTTTAAGATCTGAGAAAAAGAACTTTACTAGTTAACGTAGATTTTTATACAGCTTCAAAGGGTATCATATGTTAAATAGATTTTATATTTTATATAATAAGTATATTAATGTATCAAGTGGTTTAATACTTCTCATAGGATTATTTTGCGATTACTCTATAAAAAAAATGCTAAATGCATATAACTTATTTTGAAACTTTGATACAAACAAACACACACACACACACACACATACACACGCACATGTGTGTGTGTGTGGTGTAACCTAATCACATAATTTGTTGAAAGTATGTCATTAATAATATTAAATGAAATAGTACACGAGTTGAAAATAAAGATACGATTTAAATAATACATATGATATGCGAATAGTGAAAGAATAATATTATACAAAAATGCAATCTCTTTGTTAATAAAAATCAAAAATAAGAAACTCTAACTCCATAATTGAAATTAAAAAGACATTTTAATAAATTGTATAAATTGAAGAAAAGACTCGATTTCAGACGCTTTTGAGCAATGAGAGTTGGAAGAGTTGGATTTTTTTCTTGATTAGCATTAGGTTTTTTTTTTTCGGTGGGGGGTGATTCTTCCTTGCTTAAAGTGAATACGGTCCATTATCTAGGAAGTATCCTCCCCAAAGGTAATGAGAGGTTGATTCCTAAAGACTAAAAGCTTGTTAGGAGGTACACAGTAAAAGCATAAAAGAATATATTCCCTCGTTACTCAAAGTAACTTACTTCATTCCTATATTTCGAGAGAAAAAAATCTAGAATTAGTTTTACAAAAAAAAAAAAAAAAAAAAAAAAAATAGAAGAAGAAGAAGAATAGAAGTAAGTAGTTATGAATATTTAGTTTTTACGCCTTTGAGAGAACAAATAGGAAATAAAAAGGATTGTTTAAGCAGCTCTTATGTGAATGTAATTCATAAAAATGATATAATTTTTTTGTCAATGGAATTGAAAATAAATGACGATATAAAAAACATTGCTCAACGCTCTTTTGCTTTAAGATGAATATCTTAAAGCAAAAGATCTCAAATTTAAAAAAAAATGTTTGTCTTATTCATTATTTTTTAAAAAGTTGCTTACGCTGAAACTTAAATTCACTTTTGGAATTAATTTATAACTGAATAAATTTTTGTAGTTATGCTTCCAAAAGTATTCATTAAAACAATATTTATTTAAAAGAATCAAAATAAAAAAAATAAAATATTGGAAATATTCAGAAAAACATATATTTAAACATGAATAAAATTATTGAATAATTGAATAGATATCTAGCTTCCTTTATTAGCAGCCATCTGTGATTATTATTATTTTGCTTTGACAAACATTTCAAAATTTTTATAATTTTGAAATGTTTGTCAATTTGAACTTCAAATGAACTTCAATTTTTATAAATTTTCTTATTTTTCTTTACCAAATATCTTACTTATTTTAAAGGAATTTTTTTAAAATGTTCTTTGAAATTGTATTTACTCGAGAAATATCTCATTAAAATTAAGAAAAATTTAAGATGAAATGATTAGTAACATTGAAAAATATTTTCCATATGACAGCAATATACAATGCAAAATCAGAATAAAATGATTTAATAAAAGAAACATGAAGAAAGTAATATTTTCAAACTTCAAACAAACAAAAAAAAGTTTGTTCACTGAATTAAAATAAATGTTTTTTTATTTGTGGTGGACATTATAATTGTGTAAATTAAACAATTATTAAATGTGTTAATTAAACAAATATTAAATGTGTTATGAATATTTAAAAAGACAAAGACAAGAATTCATAACATTTTAACAACTTTTCTATAAATTATACAACTGAAAATTTGATTTTAAATGAAAAATTTTTTTAATGTTTCAAAAATGGAGTGATATGTCCTTATAAATAAGATTATCAAGGTATTGTTGACGCTTGCAAATTGATATAAATTGACTTATAGATAATTATATGTTTACCAAGGAAATCTTATAAATTCATAAAAGCATTTATTTTTTCATTATGTAATTAAGTATAACTGGCAATTGAAATGCATTTAATTGTAAAAGTTTAAATATTAATTAAATCATGAAGAGATTCATTATTTTAATATACAAAAATGAATTAATTTACTTATTTTAGTTTATGAATTTTTATACATTAATTTTTTTTAATATAATTTATATATATTAACTAGTTTTTCAAAAATAATTTGTTCAAACATTTTCAGCAATTATTTAAAAATGATCGAGCTCTTTCATACTTCAGTAAATTGAATTACGTTCATTATGGTTCTTATTTCATAGCTAGAAACTGCAACAAATTTCAACAATTCACAATTTTTTAATAGAAATATCTTTCTCGTCATATCTGAGTTGTGTAGATTCAAAGTCCACTTTTAAAAATGTTTCAAATATAAGACTCATCGGAAAGTAATTATATCTAATAACTGTTCAGAAATTGTGAATAATCTCTAAAAACTGGTGCTGTTCAGTCTTGATTTTATTGTTTGAAATTCAAGACACGCTTGACATATTTACATCTTAATAGGAAAAAAATAACTTTTCAAAGATAATTTTTCTAAGAATATGTGTTTAAGTAATTATTCAAGCAAATTTTTAAAAGTAAACGTCAGTTTTCTTTACATTGTCAAGATAGAGTACTTTAATAATGATAATCGAGGGTAACATCATTAAATTTTACCATGGATAACACGATAGTAAAAATGCTTATTAGGGCTTCTGAAAATGTTTTGCTCTTAAAGCTACCAATGTATCAACGATTTAATGCTTAAAATTTAACTACCAAATGAATCTTGTAATCACGTGTAACCCAAGAATATATTTCAACTTCAATTTTAAAGCCATTAAAAATAAAGGAAATTAGTTACCAATTAAATCTAATATGATCAAATATGTTTAAACTCAGAGGATTTGATTATAATATCTTATCACTACTATTATAATTTAATACTTATTTGTAACGGAATATGATACTTAACAATAAATAAATTTTATAATCAACTCTTTTATTTCAACTTGTCATCATATTGTAAACACATACTTGAATTTTATTTCATCCCTATTACAAATATATATAGAATTATATAAACCAAGCACAGAATTTTTCAAATTTAATAAATATTGACACCATACCACATTTCTCCTGTAAATAAAATAGAGACTTGATGTCAAAAATGTTCATTTCGCTTAAAATCCTCCGATCAAAAATATTTTATACGTGTATATAAGAATGTAATTTTTTGGATGATGTTCATAATTCAATGGAAGGTCCCCATCACTCTTGTAAGTAACTTTTTTCAAGAACGCTGCGCTATTGCATTCCGTCGATATATACATTTTTTATTCTTTTACTGTCTAACAGAAATCCTCCTTCAACAGAAGAAAATCCCGAAGATGACAGCTCCCCGTAATTTCGGGAAGAAATAGAAAATCCCCTTCACTCCAGAGTGAGGGAAAAAATAGTTGAAAGGAAAAATCTATGAAAGGGAAAAAAATCAGTAGGGAGAGATATCGATAAGAAAACGAGTGTGAATGTATGTATGTATACATCGATATGTATGCATGCATTCACGCTCTCAGTCTATATATTCAAATTAGAAAACCATTAAAAAAATTAATCAAAGTATTGGAAATATTTCTTTTTTCAAAAAAGAAACATATAAAAAAACAATAAAGAAACATTTAAATTATATTTCATAGCAATATAATTTAAATTTAAGCAAAAAAGAATTGATTTTGATAAAAATTATTCATTGTTAACACATATTTGCAGTGTACTTAGTACTATTAAAGATTTTTGATCGACAATTAAAAAAATATTAAGGTGGGGGAAATATTTTCCTTTATATTTTACCATGTATAATATAACCTTTATATCAGATATTTCAGAAATATACATATATGTATATTTATTTTAAATCAAAATTATATTTAAAGCAACACAGAAGACAGGAATTATTTTTTTAAAAATGTTGCCTTATGACGTTTTTAAATGTATGGGAAGATTATTTAAATAAATTTTACTGAAATGTTTTATTGTAAAATTTTTTATTTATTAATAACTATAAAATAAATCTTTAGGAAATTATTGTGAGATGATCTAAATTTGAAAGAAATGATTTACGTACCATGAATATAGCACATCTTTAGAAATAATTTTTATTAGTTTTCTTTCACATTCTTTTTTTGGAAAATTCTTAATATAATATAAAAAATCATATGTTTTCATTATGGATATTTTTCATTTTTTCCTTCATTCGTATCATTTCAATCTCTTTAATTGTGTAAAGTACACTTTTAAAATGTTTGCCTCCTGTTTTGAATGAATTATCTGGAATTCATCTTCACACAGTCAGAACAGTAAGACTTCAAAAACTTTTCGGCTCTCTCCTGTTGTTTATAACTGATTCTGCATGATTCCATTTTCTTTATCACGTTTACATTTCATTATTCAGTTTTCTAGGTCTTGTCATATAAGGCCTAGTTTGTTAGTCTTGTTGACTCCAGCCTTTGATGCTTGTTTCCTTTGAACAGTAATACTAAAACCATAATTAATTTTTCATAATTTGTTTTATAAAAACAATAAGAAAATCCTCGTTATTTGATAATTCATGAATGTAAACTCTACTTGTATCACTCAATAATGAAAGAAAGAATTTCTAAGGAATATTTTTCTAAAGAATTCAGAAAAATTTTCAGGAAAATGGAGGGCAACCTTTACAAAGAATTGGATATTCTGAAGAATACTATATACTAGAAATTCAGTATGTTAGAATTCACGGAAAGGGATTCGACGGAGAAATCCAAAACTACATAAATAAAATAAATGATCAAAACGTTTAAAATGAATGAATCTAATGTGTATTTCATATCAAAAATATGTATGCCAACATAAAAGGAAAAAGTACGTTTATTTAAGATGAAAGGTTTGAAAAAGCCAAAGAAAAATGGTTAGGTAGAGTAAAAAAATTCAACAAAATAATAAAAATAATGCAATAAAGAGTTAACGAACAAAACAATTGGATATTGTTGGAAGGGTGCTCTAATTTATCGTTTGAAAAAATATTTATTATAAGATTAATATTTAAATTATAAAGAGCACATCTTTTTTGTCATTAATCTCCCAGGAAGAAGTCATTAAATATTTCAAATAGCTTATTTCGAATTTCATAATTTTACTTTTTTTTCTAAAAACAAGATTGGCTTCATATATTTAATTAATATTTCATTAAAATCCGAAAAAAATAGTTTTGATTTACAAATACCAGAAATCAATAAAAATTATTTAATATTACTTATTAGATTTCTTCAATTCTCAATGGAACTAATTTAAGCATGTCCTTTTTTATATAAAATCTAATTATAATTCACCTGTAGGCACAAACGTTAGAAAGATGTTATTCATTTTTCCATATCTTGATTTTTGTAAAATATAAATCTAATTATATTAAGAATATATACTCTGATTTACTTGCAATAACTTTTTATTTAATATTAAATCCTTAAAAACATGGGATGGAATTCACATTTTATACAAATAAGTGATTGATTTAATGTCAAATTAAATTATATTTATGTTAAAAAATTATCAATCTCTCATTTGTTTCCACACGAATGCATTAGAAACTTAAAAGTACAAATAACATACTCATCAAAATATTAACTGCAACTTTTCTTCTAGAATAAATAATAAATTATGTGTGATTGAAGTTAAATTATAATCAATTTTGTGTCTCATTTTGAAGAAATAAATTTAGAATTTCATTGGAAATATTATACTTAAAATATTTACTCTAAAAATATTTTAGGAACTAATGAAAGAACAATATATGTATATGTTAAAGGAATCAGAGATAATTAAATTCCTTTAATTTAATTAAAAATAACAAAACTTAACATACTAGTTTTTGTAGATTAATTCTATTAAATTCTTATAAAACTTGAATAAATACCTAATCTATTTAATTTCTAAATATTATATTATCTCAAAAATAGCATCATTTTGCAAGAAATGTT
This sequence comes from Latrodectus geometricus, assembly GCA_026290005.1. Classification (NCBI taxonomy): domain Eukaryota; kingdom Metazoa; phylum Arthropoda; class Arachnida; order Araneae; family Theridiidae; genus Latrodectus; species Latrodectus geometricus. Next base: position 79,325 of record JAPDSC010028609.1, read on the forward strand.
CTCTATATTGGTGACTATTGCTTAAATAAAGGAGTTTATTTATACAAATAATCTGTATTTCAGTATACAATTTCAGAGGTTTCCATGCAAAATTTCAGTGACTTCTTAAATAAAAGAATTTATTTATGCTAATAATAATCTGAAATATTATATTTCAGCATAAAATTTTACGGATATCTCTGATCGCATAAGTTTCCCATACGAATAAAACAACTCATTTTTATCTCAAGAGACCAAGTCATTAAAAATAAACGTTATTAATTTCAACATACTATCACAATGGTTCCATTTCTTTTTTGTAAGTTGTTGTTCCAACCCCAAGAGAGAACGTAATAATTTACTCGTTTTTAAATCATTGAAGTGTAAATCTGAGAAAGTTCAAATTGAAAGAAATCAAAACTCTTGCAGTTGGATATCAAGGCTTCGGTTCGCTTGGCATACCTTAAAAGAGAATATGGGAATGTTTAATGATACTCAACCGCTTGTTCCCAGCAACACTACACGAGGCATTCAAGCTTGCCATAGCGAGGAAAAACAAAGCGTCACTTAAATACTCCAAGAAAGGTCAGTTCAAAAAATTGAAGTCTTAGTACATTGACGTCTCAGGTGGAAAAAAAAAGCAGATTCTATGTGGAGCAATAATGTTTAAACGCCAGTTCATTCACATTCAAAGATTAGTATGATTTAATAAATTCATTAAATTAATATTCTAAAATTAAGCAGATCCATTTCTTTTTACTTTGATAAAAATCCATTCATAACTATTTAATCACTTGAATTTTTTATCAATTGCCAAAGTTGTTATATTTAAAAGCATTATAACTGTACTCAATTGTGAATTTCATTGCAATAAATTTCGAGGGTTTGATCCACAGTCTTTTATCCAACTTGCCATTATAGTAAAACAGTTTCCACTATATACCCTAAATAATATTGTTTATAAAATAATCTATTAGATACAAGAACTGTGTGCTATATTAAGATTAAAGTAAATAAAATGTATACTAAGATCAAATGCTTATGTTTACATTTAATAAAATATTTTAAATATCATTAATGTGTTAAGTATTTCTATTTTCATAATTAAAAAAAAATAATTTGTAAATTTTATTGAATATATAATCATCTTGAATTCAATTTGCTAATAATATGATAATTGTTATCATATATTATTTATTTAAAAATTCCTATCAGATAATAATTTTCTACGTTATTTCTTCACATCAGAAACTAAACCAAGTGAAATTTATTTTTCGTGAATAGCTGAATCACCCTCTTGTATATGAAATAAAATATGGTATTGTAAAAAAAAATTGAAGTGTACGAAAACTCTAGATTTTTTTTTTTTTTTTTTTTTTTTTGGCGAAACAAAAATTTCCGGAATGAATAGACAATAAAAAAGAGTAATTTTCCTTCGCTCTAATCAAACTTCTCATTGAGTTTACTTTAAAATTTCTTTTTTAGTTAATTGAACATTATTTATTAAATGTAAAATACCCTGAAGCCATTTGAGTAATTTTTTCCATCCACTAGTTTAGTACAATTTACTATAAAATCTTGTCTGATTTCTATAAACTCAAACACAGAAGCGATATAGTAATACGCCAAGAAAGAGATAACGAGAATAGGTCATTAATTAAGTCAATAAAAGGAAAACAATTGTATAATATGTATTCAACATAAATGGTATTGTCTGGTGTAAAAAAGTTTCGACTCAACGGAATAAACTACCTACGCAATAAATTGCTTCTGTATTGCGGAACTAAGAAATGAAGTCATAATGATTTTCTCCATGTTTGTCTGTAGGTATAAATAAGAATGCTTGCATTTTTATGTTGATTATCTCATACAAACCTCGTTTCAATCAACATAAAGTTTTACTATTTAAAAAAGCGTATAAGCACTTCAAAGCTTCTATTCTTTGGTTTGTTTATAGATTTAAAAAACAATTCGTAAATTTTTTTTAAGTTTTTATTTTGGGCAAGGCTGTAGGAATTCAAACCTCATAATTGCATTAAACTGATTAAATAGCCGTGATAAATCTAATATGTACTCTTTTCTATTAAAATCTACTTACTTTAATTTTTGGTTTATAGCTAGTATACACAATATTTCATTGATTAAGTAATCCCTGTATAAATATGCAACCCAAATTAAAAGAGAGTCAAACCATGCTTTCAGTAAATAAACAATCGTGTTATATCCCAATTTAATGCACCATTTTCCTTTTTTAAAATAAGTTTAACATCAAATTAACAGAACTATTGAATTTTCCTTTACTTGACAATTACTATGTTTACTATTCATTAAATATATATTGGATGATTTTTTGAAATAGCTTAATAAACTTTCAGTAAATAAACAATTTGCTTATATATCAAAATCAAATTAAGAACAAATATTATGTGAAAATGAAAACGAAACAAAATTAACGCATACTTTTTGTTTGCATATTTTCATATGATATGTTCAATTTAAATATGTATAACAGGTATCTATTCCTTCAATATATATGGCTACAATTTTTAGAAGCTTTGAGTCACCCTAGTATCTGTCAGAGTGAAACTCTTACAAAGAGAATTCGAAGCTAAATCGCATTGTTTCATCTCAAAAGTCAAATTAAAACAAAATTTAAACGTTCATAAGAAAGTTTAAAAGTAATAATTTAATCGTAAATCAATCTAACTAATGTATAATTTTTTTTTGCCAATAAAACAATATCATTCCAATGATTCAAATTGCTTACCTAATTAACAATATTATTCACAATAATTTTGGTGCTAGAAAGATGCGATGTCTGATTTATTTATCCATATTCATATGTTAACAATAATTTAATTAAAAAAATATCTATTAAAGTTTTTAAATTAAGCATATCATTTTGAAATGAAGTTCTATATACAGGAAACAAGCTATTTTCTTATTCTATTTAAAATCAACACAATTAAAAAAAAAAACTCAAATTTCAAATATTTGCTATTTTGAAATTTCGAACGCATTCAAAATTCGAATCGAATAAATAAATGACATTGAACAATTTAAGCAAATGTAGTTAGAGTAATGACAACCTTCAACAAAAGTAATTTAATGTTTCTTACAAACCTTTCATTTGCCACGTGTTGAAAAATAAAGTTTTGATTTCAAATAATTCCCAGAAAAACAATGAATTTCGTCGCGCCTCATTTTTCGCAATAACGATTTCTGTTTTGCAACGACGCCTAACCGCGGTATTGCATAAGGTGTAAATAAGTGAACGATGATTTTTTTTCTTAACCTATTTTCTATTCTCATTATGCTCGAGAAGTTTTTTTTTTCCTAGTCTTTGGGAACGACCGAACAATCAAAAACTATAGTTATCTCATTTGCGTAAATGGAATCATGTTCCATGAAAGAAGCTATATAAATTCGAATTAAAGCTCAAAACAGCAATATCGTCCTATCCCATAAATGCCAAATAAAATTATTTCTACATTGCAATGCACTGCATTTATCAACTACCCATTAAAGTGTGAACCTTCTATTGAAAATATCTATCATAGTACCAATCTATTAATAGATATCATTGATTTGAAACTGGAAATTTCAAAATGTTTGAACAGAAAACAAACCTTTATCTTAAAGGAAAATTTTGATGTGTGCTACTGATAATACTTTTGTTACTGATGTTCTGTTGAAAAAATTTCATTATAGGCCATCAATTTTGAGCATAAAATTTTATATTCTTTGTAGTTTAAATGGTAATATATTTTTTATGGAAATTATTTCAGCATTCCCCAAATAAAGCGAATATTTTATGTGCAGTTAGAAGAAAGAAAACTATTCATGAAAAGAAGAAAATATATATTAAGAAATATTTCAATTTTTATTAGATCATGTGATAATCTCCTATACTGTTCTTTAGAATAACGATTTTAACGAAAATAATCAAAAATTTCGAATAACTTTCCACGTTCTTAAAATACCTTATTCGTATACATTAAAACTAGAAAAATTTTAAATAAAAAAAACATTGCTGTTAAGAGATTTCATCTTTAAAGGACAAATAAATGCATATGTTTTGATAACATAAACGTATCTAAAAATTTAAGACTTTCTGTTGTAACTAAGAAACACTAGCAGTTTTCCAGAAATTTCAAAGTTTATCTAACGAAATATTAATATCCTCCTAATATTTATCAAGCATTTATTTTTTGATATTTATTTGAGTAATTTTTATTGCTTAAATATTTGTTTTTATTTAATAATTGAATATATTCACAATAACTGCATATTTTGAATGAATACGAATGTTTCTAAATTCATAATATAAAATGTGTTAACTTATAACAGAAAATTCATTAGGGAACATAATATTAAGTAAACAAAATATAGTATTCCTTAATTTAAATGTTGATTATTTTTATTTCTATTGGATATAATTGTCAAATGTTGGATATTTCAAATCATGTCATATTTATTCTTTTGATTTTTATCTAACAGAATTTACCTTTAGAAACATAACATTTAATAAAAAATATAATTTTAACTTCTAAAATAATAGTTTTTTCCAAATTTTTCAGCTATGTGGTAAGCATAACTTATTTCCTATTAAATCTAATTATAGAATAATTTAATAGCAATTTTAGTAGATATAGATTTTTTCCTGAATATGGGGGTATTTGAAACTTACTTTCTGGTATAAATGTTATACAATCACACTGTTATTAAGTTAAAGGAAATTTAAACTCATATATAGGCTTTAAGAATTAAAAAATTCAAATTAAAGGTGTAAGTTTACTTGATTAAAATGTAAGCATGTCACTTATCTCTTCATATTATTTCCTTCTCCTTGAAAACCAAAATTAAAAACTCAGACAACGAAATATCTGGAAAATCAATGGATCCAACAATATCTTATGGGATTTCTAACAATTAGCCTGGTTAATTTACTTTTTGTCAAAAGATTATGTTTTTTTTCTTTTGTTCGGCTCATTTACATTATAATTATCATTTATTTTAACGCTTGAAAAATATAAAACTTCTCAAGTGTTTAACTTTTTTATTGCAAAACAAACTCACCAGAACCGGAGATTCTGCAAGTTCAGAAGATCTAAATAGATTTTAATAACTTGAACGAATCTGGTGGTTTTTAAAATAGACAGCAACTAGTTTCAAATACTACAGTTGATAAAAAAAATTAGAATTTAAAATGCATTGCAACAAATTTAAAAGAGGGAAAATTAGATGTCATGAAAAAGTATTCCTTTGCTTTCTGAAATATAATTTAATTAACTTAACGTAAAGTGAGTTTGAGTAGGATTTAAACATATAATTTAAATACTATAAACTGAATTCAAAAGTTATAAAATTTGTAATTAGCTTTAAAATTGCACTTTATTTTACGTGTTCGAGCCATAGAAGCTTGGCTTAGTAGTTTAAAAACAATTTTTAAGTTTAATCTCTAGTCATTTTTTCACGAAATCATTTTTTGTAAAATCTTATTTTTAATAGATTTCTAAGAAGTTTTGAAAACCAAGATAATTTTCATATTTAAAGTAATAGTTGATAGTATATCTATATACCATTTTTTCATCGAACTGAGTAAATATAAAAGCTAAATTGAAAAATAAATAAATGTTTATATTTGGGATAGCTCATTTGTTGGTGTAATATAAGAAGATTATAATAAAAAGACCTTAAACACGTGCGTTTGGAATTACTTAAATGGAATTACAGTGAAAGAAAGTTCTGATTTGATTTAGTAAAAAATAACAACTTCCTTATAAACCATTTTGCTGGTAAGATGCTTACAGCTAAAAATGAATTTAATTGAGTCACATTAAGATCAGAAAGTAAATTTTGTGTTGGTAAAAATATATAAAAATATTTTCATAAATATCTATAGAAGGTTAAAAATGAATTAGCAACAGAATATATATTTTAAAAAATTTAATAGCTTAATGCGATTTGTATTAAAGAATAGGAAACAAAAATTCTATTACTTTATAGCAGAAAAAAAATTAATCTTAAATGTAATGACAATGTAAATAGAAAATAAAACTAAAAAAAATCAAGTTCAAGACTATTTGAGTTTTTACAGAAATTGTGATATTGATTGTCAAAATTTCTTAAATCACTTTATATGTTATCGTATACCTTCTGGTAAACGTCTCATACGATGAACTATTATTTAAAATAATTTTAAAAAGTAAAAATACAAGTTTATTAGAATTCTTAATTCTTTTTGAACTCTTAAATATAGTGGTAGAAAGAAAAATTCATTTTGACAGTTTACGAGATAAATAAATTTAGTGACTACTTAAATATATATATTTTTGTAATTATATTGCTAAAACATTTTAACATGATAATAATTGCCCAATTACTCTTATTCTTTAAAATTTAGACATTTTGATGGTATGTTTTGCTAATGTCTCGGTTTATATTTTGAATGATTGTTTCGTTTTGAAAATATTTCAATACTTTCAATGATGTTTAATTAAATTAAAAAAATAAATAGCTTTATTTTCTGACATTCAATAACATTGTATTTTGAATGCAATTTTTATTTTATATAAATGTGCTCAATTTTGTGAATCTAATCCATGTTCTTTATTAAGTTAAGGTTTGATAGAGATTATAAACAAAAACAGTTGACTATTAAGGAAAAAGAATAAATTTTATATCTGATTTTGAAAAGTACAGAAATTTTGAATAGGATTGTAAAAGAGTGTTTATTTTTTAAAAATACATAAAAATCTCATTTCATAGTAAAATTAATTTGAAAAAATACCGTTGTAGATATTCAAATATTTAACACCTGAAAGCCCTTTATTTCTTTGGAAAACATAAATTATTGAATTTAATTTTTTTTATGAATAATAAAAAAAATGGCGAATATTTTTATTATTCATTCGCAAATTATAATAAAATATTTTGTATTCGAGTAAACATTTAAAATTCAATAATTTGAATTTAAATATTAAAAAGAAAGAAATATTTGGGACTGTTTTTATTTATTTATAAAATTTCAAATTTATAAATTCCTTTTGTCACTGAAATTATAATCTTTTTTGTGTGTGTGTCTTGAAACTTCACCATGCTTTAAATGAGAAAAACTATAGATTAAAAGAAAACACACATCCACTTATTGTTTGTTTTCTATGAAAAGAAAACACAATTCTCTTTCGATTAAAAGAAAACACAACTACAATGTTGTGTGAAATTTTTTTGAGGAATTCAATTAACTAGATATAATTTTTTTGCGTACAACAAGTGAACTACAAAATAACGTGATAAAATACTCGCAGCGCATAAAAGTTTAATTTCAAGAGATAGTAGTTTCCTGCAAATTTATGTGAATCTAAAAGCCATTTTATTTTCAATAATTAATTTCTTCATAAATAATTTAAGTAATATTTAAAAAATGTATAAAATGTGTGTATGGTCAGATATGATAAAATATAATATTTTCTTTAAATCTTCTATTCATGAAAAAAATGACACATTTGTTTTTACAACATTCAGTTGAAATATTCGTCTACTTTTTCAATTCTACATTTGTAAAAGGATGCGTAAAAAAAAGCAGTCGCTGTTTTCGTCCTAAATAAACAAACAACCGGATACGTGCTTCGTCGCTTATTTACCGGCCTTAAAGCGTATAAAATAAAGAATTCTATCCTCCTAAAATACGTTTCTTTTTTCATTATTTAACAACATTTCTAGTTTTTCTCTTCAGATGTGAATTTATTTCTGTTGTGAGGAATTGTACCATAGCCTTCTTATTGCATGTATACATAAAATGATTTAAGAGCCAATTATTTTTGAATTTCTTTTGAAAACTTGAATTTTTGAAAACGTTTGATAAGATTTTAAATATTGCTTCTGCCAATAGAAGTTTCCTTTCAAACATTTATTCGGGAATTTGCAATTATTTCTTGTGAAAAAACTGTTTTGATTCAAGTAGATTTGAATAATAATTATTTAGCTGCGATGCGAATAGGATTTGAATGCTACATAAAATTGATATATTTCTATATTTACCCCAAATTAAAAATTTAAGCATATTTTTTTATTATTTGATCCAAATTCGTGATGATAATTTGAAGAAAATTTGCAATTTTTGCATCAATTTCGTATCATAAACTATTTTAAAATTCTAATATAAAACAAAATGCTCAAAAATTTCTTAGAAAGCCCAAAATGTGTTTGTTACTTTTCTTCCATGCATGCAATTTTTAAAATGCTTTGAGGAGTAATTTACTAAATGGGATTTAATTAGATTATAAAATATATTAATTAAAAAATATTTCATCCTTGTTTAAATAAAGAAAAACTACAGAACTAATAAACTGAAGAAGAAATATTTAAATGCACATTTATAAATAAAATGTAAAATTTTTATTAATAATTATCAATTAATTTTAGTTCTAAATAGGACATTGATAAATAAGAGCTAGAAAATATTTTATGCATAGTTAAAATAATATCAATTATTATAAAATTATAAAGAAAACATTTATTCAATATCAATATTATTTTTGCAAATTTTACAAAAAAATCTATCAAACAAAGTATAAAATAAATATTCAAATTCATTTTCATGATTAAATAGAATGCTACAATATATTAATTCTTAAAAAGATAGTCTTGGTTTAGTCATTATATTATTTGATTATTCTTTTGCAATTAATTATCATATATAGTACCACTTGCATTTATTTCATATTGGTGAAAAACTATAAATAAAATATTCCATTCATAAAAATTAATTAGCTGTTCTTAAAATATTTGTTATTAATAATATTTCAAACTTTTATTTTTCTTTATAAACAAAATAGTATTCTATAATCTTTTTTCCTAGTTATAGTAAATAACTGTTTGAAATTTATATTATTTATTTTCAATCCAGCCTGACGAAACTCGTAAGAGTTTTAAAATTTGTATGCATTTGAATAATTTGTATGCATTTGTTTAATATGATGATGAGATTGTGTATGAAGACTGCTTATTTATGCAAATAAAACTTCAAAGCATTACATCATTATCGAAATTTAGTAATCTCTTAACGCAATCAAATAACTAAATATATTACTGGATATCGATTGAATAATTAATTGAATAAAACGTTAAATTAGTTTTAAAAAAAAACTGCCGATATAAAAACTTATTACTTTTGGTTAATCGGTTATCGATTTTCACTCTATAAGTTTCAGACATTCTGAATAAAAGCACACGAGAAAAAACAATGCGAAATCACTAGAAATTATACAGTCTCATGATTTTCAGTTTCACTTCATTAAAGTTTTCATGATTTATTTTTAGTACTATTTTCCATGAAAAATGATTGTAATAGTTTTCTGAGAATCGAAAGATATTTCATTTTAGTGACATTAAATGATACTGTCTTTCATTTCTTTCTAAATTCTGCCTTGAGATTTATGGAGAAAGGCTTGTCATTCATATATTTCCTAGATATTATATTGAATATTTTTAATTATGAATAGAGATTTATAAGGAATTGAAATTTAATAATGTAAAGTTTTTTTTATTTTTTTTAATATATGATTGTGCCCTTAAAATATTATATTAAAAATACATTTTATTGTATTTAAAATTTCTAAAATTTAAATAGATAAGATATAATGTTTTTCATTTTTCTAAACTTACTATTCCAAATAACTTTTTAATCTGGGTGAGCATCAAAAAAGTATTTCTTAAAGGGTTGTTAAATTTATATCAAAATGTGTACTAAGCTAAAGTTTAAAACGCCCATTGTATCGCATAAGTATTGAATATTTTAAACGCATGTGGGAGAAAGTACAATATAAGAGAAAAATGTCACAAAATAATGATAAAAATATAAATCATATTTAATATTAAAATATTGAATGAACTGATTATAGAGCACTTAAATGAAAAATATTAAAAAATGTGCTTTTTAATAATACACATATTTATTAAGCAAATGTGAACATAATTTCAAATAATATAAATATGGACATAATTAAATAATCGTTACTTTAAAGCATCATTTCCATGATAATAAAGAGGGACAAAAGGTAATGTCATGTTGCTTCAAACTCTGATATATTATTTTAAATTAAGTGTATTAAAGGATACACATATTTTTTTAATATATAATTTATCAAAAATACACGATTAACCATATTACTTCTTAACGCTTACCGTTCTTTAAATTGGTATATTTTCAAACCATTTATTCAAACACCAATAGTTTCTAATCAATATTCTGGAACAAAACATTTATTTGTTTCGCGACTAACATTAAAAAAACTTAATTGAACTATTCTCTAAATCAAAACATTGGGTAATTCATATAATTTATCCCTTTTTCAACTTACAATAAAATAGTTGTGACAAGAATGATAAAATATTTATAAGCTATAAAATCCAATGCCATTATTTAACATTTAAAAACAATCTATTTATAATATGTAAAATTAAAAAAGTAAAACAAATTTTATTTTTAATTTCATAGAAAAATTGTTCAACTTTATCGCTTAACTACTTGATTCAAAACAAATATTTAAATAGCATAAATATTCACTTTTTGTAAACAATTATTAACTATTGCACTTTCAAATCAATGTTTATTTTTTCAGTCCATAAAACATATGAATTGAATAAAAGAAGCGTTCATGCTTTTAAATTATTGAGTAACAAAAAATAAAAATAAATGAAAACAACAGATTTGATTTTAAGGGTGTTTTTTTTTATCTATAATAGGGTTAATCGGGTATGAAAAAGAAATCATTAACAGAAAGAAAGAGTTCAGCGAATAAAATTAATCAGGGGAGATGTTTTATTGTTGTGAATCTCCGCGTTCAATTTGCTTCATAACTTTAGTTATAATTTATCATAAAATCACTTCAGCCTCAGAAGCCATGGGTATTTTATAGCTGCTTTGTGGTCGAAATGAATGACTATTTTGTTTTGCTCTTATTCCATTATTTTTCTCTTAATTAATTATGTTTTTAAGTAGCAGATTCATATATCCCTTTTCATGGCATACAATTTAAAAAGAAGATTATGTACGAAATTTGTAAATATTATCTATTTATAACTATTTGTAATTTAGTATATTGAATTCTCGCTAAGAAAAAATACATTATTTTACAAATAAATAAAAGATAGTTTTACAAATAAGGGATTATTTAATATGCCTTTTAAAAATGTATTGAAAATATTTCTTAAAAATGTATTGCATAAAGAAATAATTTGTACATAAATAATTTCATTAGAATTTTAAATAAAATTTTAAAACAGACTTTATAAATAGTACGAAAAAATATTTTTTGTATTACTGAAAAATACACTACTGGCCATTAAAATTGCTAATTACGGAAGAAATGCAGATAACAAAATGATATTTATTGGACAAATATATTATACTAGAAATAACAAGTGATTAAAGTTTCAAAACATTTGGCTGGATAGATCCTGAAAAATCAGTACCCAGAACAACCACCTCTGGCAGTAATAACAGCAGTTATACGCCTGGGCATTGAGTCAAACAGAGATTGGATTGCATGTACAGGTACAGATGTCCATGCAGCTTCAACACGATGCCACAGTTCATCAACCATAGTGACTGGCATTTGGTGACGAACCAGTCGCTCGGCAACCATTGACCAGACGTTTTCTATTGGTGAAAGATCTGGAGAACGTGCTGGCCAGAGCAACAGCCAAACATGTTCCGTATCAAGGAAGGTCCGTACAATACCGACAACATGCGGTCGGGCATTATCCTGTTGAAACGTAGGGTTTCGCAGGGCTCGAATAAAGGGTAGAGCCACGGGTCGTAACACACCAGAAATGTAACGTGCACTGTTCAAAGTACCGTCAATGCGAACAAAAGGTGATCGAGACGTGTATCCAATGGCACCTCATATCATCACGCCAGGTGATGGGCCAATATGAAGATGACGAATGCACGCTGCCAGTGTGCGTTCACCACGATGCCGCCAAACACGGATGCGACCATCATGATGCTGTACACAGAACCTGGATTCATCTGAAAAGATGACGTCTCGCCATTCGTGCACCCAGGTTCGTCGTTGATCACATCATTGAAGGGGCTCTTGTCTATGACGCAGCGTCAAGGGAAGCCGCAGCCATGGTCTCCGAGCTGAGAGTCCATGCTGCTGCAAACGTCGTCGAACTGTTCGTGCAGACACTTGTTGTCTTCCAAACGACCCCGTTTCTTGACTCACGGCTCGTGACGTGGTTGCACGATTCATTATGGCCATGCGGATAATTTGCCTGTCTTCTCGGCTGCTAGTGATAGGTGGCCGTTGAGATCCCGGGTGGCGTTCCGTATTACCGTCCTGAAGCCATCGATTCCATATTCTGCTAACAGTCATTGGATCTCGACCGACGCGAGCAGCAATACTGCGATAAGATAAACCGCAATCCCGGTACGCTACAATTCAACCTTTATCGAAGACAGAAACGTGCTGGTACGCATTTCTCCTTCTTACCCGAGGCATCACAACAACTTTTCACCAGGCAACAACGTTCAAATGCAATTTGTGTTTGAGGAACCGGCTGAACAATTTCCTCATTTAAACAAAATGTAGGTGTCGCTACTGGTGCCTAATTTGTCTGAATGTGCTGAAAAGCTAATCATTTGCATATCACAGCACCTTCTTCCTTTCGCATAAATTTCACGTCTGTAGCATGTCACCTTCTTGGTGTAGCAATTTTAATGGCCAGTAGTGTATATTACATATAAAAATCGTTTTCATTGAGAAATTTATCAGATAACTAAAAAAATATTTTGTTATGAATAATCATAACAAAATATGTCAAATGATAGAATTTTTAACGTTAAATAAAAAAATTTCATATAAAAAGAGAAAATTTTCAAATTTGAGAATTTTTGTTTTTCTAAGTAACGTAATTCGAAGGAAAAGCGATTACGGAAATATTGTGTGATATATCTCATAAGAATAACGTGAAACAATGAGTGTTATTAAAAAATAATGTACCAATTCTTTCCCTTTTCATTTTATTGTAAGAATATTTTCTGAAGAAATGAAATTTTCTGCCAAAATAAAATGAGAATTACTAGCTTTGTAAGAACACCATTGGAAATCATTGTTTGTCTGCTTTATTAGTAAACAATTCTCCTATTGTTGACGTATTATATTTGACCCGGCATTCATTGTATTGACTTATATGTTTGATTCGTACATAAATATCTGCTCAAATGTGTTTTTACATAAATACAAATGTGAGAAATTTTTGGACACACTTAAATCATCTTTGTGCCACCTTATTCCAAACATGTGGCTCAAAGATGTGGTTCTTATTTGGATTATTCCCAATATTTTAAAATCTTTCAACATAATCAGTCAATACCTTGTGATTTTATATAATATTCATAAAAAGAAGTAACTTTCATCCAAATTTTTACAGCATACCAGTGGCAAACATGAAATCATGACATATTACTATGCAAATGATGGTGTTTGATATATTTAGATTGTACGTGGTAGCCACCGGTTACAATAACGATATTTTTCCAAAGAAGTTATCATGTTCTTTTAAAAATCATAATTTGCTGTTGGCTTAGAGCCTTTTGTCACTTTTTATTCGAAAAAAAAAAACATAAAAGAAGTTTTAATTGGGTTGGAACCTATAGATCTCTAAGAGGATCACCGACAAGTATAAGCATTTATAAAAAGGATCATAAACAAATATTCTTTGCAATTATTTCACTTTAAAAAAACATTTAATATAATTAAAAAGAAAAGAAAATTATTTTCTATTTCAAATATAATAATTTTACACTAATTATTGAATTCAAAGGAATATCTAAATGCTACTTAACTTAAAGAGGAGGAATTATATCTATAAGTTACTTGGAATCTTTTGTAATTAAAGAGTATTATATAGAGCAAAATTATAAGGACTAATACTGCTACAGCGTGATAAAATGATATGGAAACTTTGATAACTTTAAGAGTTCAGTATTTGGTATATCTAAGCTTCAAGAGCTCAGTATTTGTCCACGTTATATCTAGAATTCAACTACAAGCGTAACACTCAGAAAATTCACAATTGAGGAATTTTCTTTCCATTTTTATTGCTTAACAATTTTAATACTGTTAATCATTTTTTCAACACCAAGACGTATTTTTGAAAAACCAACCAAGACCATATATAATTATATTCTCATAAAACAAAATACAAATTTAACATCATTGATCTGGTATAAAATATTTTGAATTTTTTGAATAGGGATTTATGTAAAGAAGAGATTTTTCAAAGACAGTTGTTCGAATTTTGGTAGGGCAAATTTCAGCAAATTAATAAATCTGGAAAATCACCAAAAATTTACTGTGACGCATGTAATTCTATAAAGAAAAAATATTTTGTAAAAAGAGGATATCTCTAAGTTTTCGTTTTTAAATTTTTGAAGAATTCGATTTTTAACAACAGTACATCTCAAAATTTATTTCAATTTTTATCTTATAAAATAAAAATTTTATCTAATAATATAAAAATTTTACATACATTTTAAGTGACATTATTTTATTCCATGTTAGAAAAAATATTGCTCGATGTTCGTTAATTTAGGAGTTTATAATTTTATCATGTATTTTATATTACACTTATAAATTTAAAAACAGTAAAAAAAGAGTTATTTTGAAATTTTGTGTAACAAACTGCTTTTAATTGGATAAAGAAAAGAGTCAAATATTTTCTCATGATTTGCTATTAGTATAAAATAATTTAATTTTATATACTTTTTTAAAGTTTATAATATATGATTATATCCACAAATTTTTTGAATAACAATTATAGGTGTAAAAATATTTTGCTTATTAAAATATGTATATAATTTTCATTTGCAAAATAGAACCAATAATATCCGTTGAAATTGAGATAAGTCGTGGTTTTCCCCTGTACTTTGCTAGTTCTCTTCCAAACAGCTGACTGAAACCGCCCTGTAATGATAACTATCTTATCTGTTTTGATTCCAGGGATCTGGCTGGTTGTAACTGCAACATTCTATCTCTTGAATATAGGCGCTGCTTTACTTAATTTGAGCGAGAGGAGTAAAAAATCACAAGCAAAGAAGGAAGGAGGGCTGTACTCCAGCATAGATCCTCCCAGAGCGCATTCAACCATGTGACCTTGGTAGAAGTTGCAAATCCAATTGCAGCTCACCCGTGTCTACCCGAGTATCACATAGCAGAAGAAACTTTCCTCGGCGGAACCTCCCTCGTAAAAAAGAGAAAAAAAACACATTTTTTTTTTTCAACCACTCATCTAACAAATTCTTTTTTCTTTTACTGCCTTTACTTACATATATATATCCTCTTATTTCCACTCCAGAAACTTTTTTTTGTCCAACACAAGCTTTAGATATTATTATTTCTTTTATTTATTTTTTCAATCTCTTTTCTCGTTGCAGTAAAAAGCCTCACGGAGTGTTGCCCACAATAATGAGTGGTTTCTGTGCAACTGACACCTGCAGTTCTGGGGCCACGCGTTGAAGAATTTCTGTAGCAGTCCTCTGTCATTTGGGCGGTAACCACCAGCGAACAAGCCAGCGCGCCCTACAACACACGAAGAAGGTGAGGGGAGACCCCCGGATGGAGAAAGACGCAGAACATGATAAGAAAAAAAAAATTATCTATAAAATTAGAAGGTGGATCAAGTGCTGGAAAAAACACAGACAGACCTAAAAAATGGTAAAATAAAAACTATGTGGATTTTAACAATATTAGCATCTGCTTACGCTCCAGTGATTCTTTGTAATCGTTTCCTCACACACACAAGTCACATGTTATTAAGTGAAGCTCTCGCCCGGTTTCAGTACCGCTTCACATCCACCCAGAAAAGGTTCTTTCTTTCTTTTTATTTAAAAAAAAACTGCATTTCAATCTAACAATCGAAATAATGCTGGGTTGAGTCAATACTACAAAGAACTGCCACTCGCATAATGCCTTGGCATTTGATTAAAAGCAATATCACTTCAAATAAAGTAATTAGGATAGCGTTCTTCTTTGTAGTTGCTGTCATGTGTGACATTTCATCAGCTTTCTGTCTTTGTTGTAACACTAAGTTTCCTGTATAAAAGCTTATTTGTCCAAACAGGTCCTGCTAGTAATTATTTTAGAAATTTTTTGAACATAAATTTATTCCGGAACTAGAAAAATAATTAGAATTGGAACATAAATTCTTTCAGAAAAGTCGCCTTTCTCTTAAGTCCTCAAATCAATTTCTTTAAATATTTCTATAAATACTGATAAAAACTTAGTAATTTCATTAAAATATAGTAATTTATTTCAGTTTAAAATTTTGTAACAATTTATAATTCTGATTATCATAATTCTCTGAAGTTTGATTAATAAACATTTTATTTCCATATAAAAATAGAAAAGCACTTATATCAAATCTTCTTCAAAAAAATTGAAAAATAATATTGAATAGCTCTTTACAATAGAAAAATATCATTATTGAATTCGAGAGCTACAACTTCAGCACTGTTTTGCTAAGAATTACATACATACTTTTTATAAAAGGATAGTTGAAACATTAAATATAAAAAAGTAATTGTTTATTTTTGGAGATGAATATAATTCTTGAAAAGTTCATGATTATCAACTTTTCTGCTGTTCTATCATTTATTATTTAAGACATTGATATTGATATGTATTGAAACTTTATTTAGTGAGTAAATTTTAAACATCTTAGCTTATTTTTTTAAACAATTCATACAGAAAAAGTACTTGAATTGCTCTAAATATATTAAAAAACAATAATTATATATACATATATTTATATAAAATACAGATTTGCTTTTATTATTTTTCTTAACAAAATACAAAATTGAAAACATTTTATGTTTATTCAATTTAATAATTTTTTGGAGGGTTACAACTTATAAAAAAAATATTTTTATCTATATAATGACACCTTTTATATATATTGAATAAATTCAAGTAATTTGCTCACAAAGTGGCTATATTTTCAAAATTTTTGAATCATAGTTTATTTATCAATTGTGTTTTTTATTGTATACGTTTCTCTTAAATGAAATGCTATTCATTGCCACATATATTAGAAGTTTTGTGTGTGATATTTAAGGGGATACCACTCACAACTTCATTTAAATGCTGTGCTTACATTGAAATGACCATCCATTGCGATGTTTAAACTTTAAACCCATTTTTCACAAGTACAGAATTAATACTGATTGGAGCTTTTTTCCAGAAGTTACAATTCATAAAAATTACTAAGCATCTCAAATTTTAGATATAGAAACTTCATGATTATATTGAAGTCATACAATTATAAAATTATAAAAGTGTATCTTAAAACTCCTACTGGAAAATAAAAAAAATATTAATATAATTTATTTATTATTATAAGAATAAACGTAATTTATCGTAAGAGATTTGTAATATTTTTATTCTTATGAAGTTTTAAAAATTTGAAATTATTTAGATAAAAAAAATATATATATATATTAATCTTTAAGGAAAATTTGTTCTAAAAATTCCGCAGTCTTCAATTTTCTGAATCAGTTGCTGAAATTTAGTTTTTAAAAGTAGTCTAAATTTAATGCAGCAAATTGGCCTTCGAACAAATATCGTTTAATGAAATACCATTTATACATTCAAATGCCTTCTAAATATTTATTTTTTAAGTGCATTCTTTTGTTTTTTGGTTTAAAATAATAAATAATGAAAACATTTTACTGCCATGAACGTAAAATAATTATTCATGACACCCACTTTTAACTCATCCAAATTAACTAACACAAAGCTTCATTCCCAATCTTAGATTAAAATCATAACTATACTCTGGGTACAATTTTATTGCAACCAGATGGCAGCAGTGAATCTTTGACTATTTCGCACTACTTTCTATTAATAGACAAACAGAAGAACGCAACGAAAAAGCGTTATCAATGAAGTTGTTATAGCTTAATTTCCAAACTACTTTTTAAATTCAAAATTAAAAAGAAAAAACTTGAAAAAAAAACAGCTATTAATGACTTAGAAAAATTCTTTTTGAATTCATTACAAGTTAATCTACTATTAAATGGAAAAACGGAAGTATTTTAATAAATATAAAATACAGAGCAATAAATAACCTTCATTTTAAAGTGTCAATAATAATTTTTCGTACAATAGAAAATTCAATAACTTCTTTCACCTATAAATTTGTGAAAAATCGAAATGTGCATAAAAAGTGATGAGAAATTTATAATAAACTATCTACTGTATCATAAGAATGTTAGAGTTCCGTAAACAAATTCTAAATATTATTGTAAAACAAAAAATAAAATTTCAAAGAATAATTAATTTGGTTTAAAATTTTTTAATTTGTTTCGTTAATAAAGTCTAAAAAATGCTTCTAAGAATGTATTTTAAGGAAATATCACTTGATAAACATGCAGAAAATATTAACACATAGCAAGAAATATGTTTCAAAGACCATTCAATAAATGAAAAATTTAATCCTTTCAACAAAGTATTATTAAAAGAAATAATTGTAAAAATAAATGTTTCATATTACTATCAATGATTTATTTATAAATTTGATAACAAAAAATCCAAAATTAATACAGAAGTTAATTTATCAAGAAATGTTTGGAATCACAAGTCCTAATGTGTTGTCATAAATAAAAATAACATTTTTCGAAAACTAGATTTCGTCATCATAATAATTCTAGATAAACGAATAAAATAAGGGAATTAAATAAAGTTATGATATTTTTTAAGCAAAAGTTTGTAGGTTTGTATTGATCGACGACATTATTTCCCCTTATTTTTTCTTATATAAGGGAGTCAACATCAAAAATTGTTAAATTTTAAATTGTACATCAAAAGTTGTTCAGGCTTCTGAAAGTCCGAAAAAGCAGCTTAATATTCTTTAATGTGTTACAAAATACTTTATTAGGTACGAACCCTCAAAGAATGATCCTCAACTGTCTCAATTTTCTTTTAGATAATAACTGCTAAATTCCTGTGCATGTTACGAGCTGTTGGTGTTGTTGGTTCTGCAACTCCATGTAAAATTCAACATAAAGGAAGTATCAAATATTTATAAATAATATAAAAATAATATAAAAATTGAACATTTTCAAGTAAGAAGGTTGTCATTGCTAGAAGGCTCTGCATACCACATGGTTAGTAAAAGAAAATTTTCCTCTAACAATTCTGATAAAAAGTGCGTTGCTAGTCAGAAGTCCCTAATCCTTATTTGCTGGATATAAATTAACATTTTATGTGTGAAATCGCATACCACATTTAAAATTTGTCATTAAACATTTTCCAACGTTTTGTAGTTAAGCAAATCTTAAACTGTGGCCAAATCAAGAAATTTACATGCATCATATTAAATGTGATGAAAATTTGTTACACTTGGTGTATTGATCAAACTTTGAATTTATTTCCGCAAATTCAATTGCTTTTTCTTTATTTATCCGATACACAATCTTGCTAACTTTCTTTATTATATTGTGATCGAACGAATATTATTATTCACTTTGATTCCATTATTTCCTTTGTTAAATTAATCCTTTTTTTAATAAAATGCCCTACCTATAGATTATATTATAATTAAATTACTTTTGACATTTCTGTAGCTCATTTTAGTTATAAAATATACAAAAATATTTTCATTTGTATTTTGGCATCCCGAATGTATAGTTTTTAACATGTTTCTTATTTATTTTCTGCTCAAAAAGTTCATTTACTTGCGAAACATTCACTTTGTCCTGTTTGCTTATTTGCGTTACTATCAAAGTTTCTCGTCTAGAAATTTCCAAGCATTCATTTGTAATGACATAGATTGTTCTCAGCCTGTATCAAATAGCTACCTGTTATGGTCCTCCACCATCAATAGTACAAGTTGGATTCAGTCTGGTGACTCTTAAAACTATGTTGTAGGCAAGGTGGAGGGTGTAATTACCGTAATTGAAGCGAATAATTTTTTTTATTTCCTCTTATGATTTCTTTTATATTTTAAAATAATTTCCTGAAAAAAGTCAAAATAAGACTTAAAATTGTTGTAAATTTTAAATGTTGAGGAACAGAAATTATTTCAAGTATAAGAACAATTCTCTTTTTTACCTATTTTAAAGAGACAAAAACTTGAAACTAAATCCAAATAAAATTTACTCCTTTTTATACAGTAGAGATATAAATTCAAATTATTAAGAAATTAATTTTTGCTTTCTTTAATAATGATAATAGTTTTTTTAAATTAGTGAAATGTGTAAATTATTTATATTTCATATGTTATCTTAAGCAAAATGAAATTAATTCCTCTAAAAATAGTTTATAAGTAGTAAAAATTAATAATCTTATTTAAAAATAGGATAAATTATGCAATGTGTAATTTTTGATTAAATGAAAAAGGAAAAACAGATTTTTTATAGAAATATTTGAATTGTTCCATTTCTACCAAAGTAAAATACACAGTATAAGCTGAATGCATAATATATAGAATTAAATTTTATTTCTAGTATTTTACGCTTCACTAATAATACTTATACATTTATGAACATAAAATTCTTTTTTCTATTTAGTCTCCAAATTCTTATCCTAGACTGAATTGAAAGCAGCTACAAGAAATGAGATAAAATTCATATCAAAATATTAGTCTCTGGCTGAATTAAAACATGATGTGTCCCATTTCGAAAATTTGATTATAGTATTTATAGTTAATTCCAACCACACATACATAATTGATGCTGATTAGAATCACTGTAAATTTGCTTATGCCACGATGCTATTGATTTAAATGATTTAACACCATTCTGGAATTCTTTTCGTAAGAGACTGAATGCATATGATTCTTTTTTCCCTGTGTTTAATCTGTTACCAATATATAACATCTTTAAGGGTAGAGAAAAATGTTATGACTATCAAATCATGTATTTTTTTCTTCATTACCATAGCGTAATTAAGTAATATTTACTCTTTTTTCAATTTTTGGAAAATTATAGATTTTTTGTATTGATGCGAAATAATTTATTTTCTCAATACGCATCCGATCGAAAACTCATTTGTTTGCGAATGAACAGAGTTTCACTTCTAGTTTAAATAAATTCGAAACTAAGAAGAATTTTGGAACGTTTTGCATATCTATTTGTATTTAATTTTTCTGTACATTGCATAATTTATCTACATGCTTTGAAGAAAGCTAAGCAGATAAGGGATATTTAAAATTGTAATCATTATTTTTTTTCCAAACTGCAAATTTTCATTGTAACTTATATTTTCTATTGGAAACTGTTTCACGAAAGTTATTTAGTTTAGTTTAATCGATCTTGGTTCTCTAATTTATTATAAAAGAGTGTATAAGGAATTTTAATGAGTGTTTAAAATATCACACAAACAAAAAATTGCATTTTTTTATAAATTTTTATTTTAAGAAAACAAAAATTAATTCAAATTCATTTTTTCTTTTTTTAAGATAACTTTATGAATATTATTTTATATATAAAATAAAGAATAAAATTTCTCATTAAAATAATTCATATTACTTGTGAAATGATACTTTCACTGTTTTTGAATCAATTTATTCTTGATAAATTTTAATCACTTCTAGTGAATCTTAACTATACATTAAGATAGTAAATACACAGTTAAATCACAATTAAAAATTACTCAAACAAAAGGCAGTAAAGTATGAATATAAGTTTTGTTTTCTCCAAACAATTTTATATTTATCAATAATAATATTAAAATAATTAAATAGACGGTTGAAAGAGAAATAAACTGTATGCTTGATCCGTTCAAAAGTTTGACTACTTAAAAATTATTGTATCGCTTGGAAACGCAATACTAAATAGAAAAGCTTTCATACAAGATTTCAATGATCACTTTAATTGCAAAGTAAAATAAACATAAAAATATTTTCTTTTTCTTAACTTTAAATTTTTGAACCATCTATACTGAATTAAAAAATATGCCTTTGTTTGAATAAGAAAAGAAATAACAATTTGAAAGCGATATGCAGGTATAGATGTAATATGGAAACTAAGTAACAGACACTTCTTGAATCTATAAATTCTTCAAACATTAAGCAAAAAAATGTCACAAATATGTTTTTTGTGACATTTTTTTGTCAAGAAAAAAAGAAATGTTGCAAAAAAATTGCTTCTAATACAAAGAGCTAGTGGGTTTTAATTATTAAATTGAGAAATATTTTTAAGATGCTAATCTGTAGTCTATGTCAATAAACAGTAAAATTTAATAATTTTAATTCTTTAATAGGAGCTAAAACTAATCATTTAATGCTTAGTAATTAATGATTAATTTTAATTGAGACGAAAAACTCTCTCCATAATTTAAAAACAAAATTTTAAAAACGAAAATATTTAAAACAATTAGAATTACAATTGTTTATTCAATTAATTCATGAAAATCATTCGACGCTTAACTCAAATGGCACGACTGATAGCTGTAACTGCAACCTTGCTTTCGGGCAAATACCTGAAAAGTGATTACTAAAGTACTATTTGCATAGAAATTATTATAATTTAACATAACAAGTACTGCATTACACTTTTTCGCAATAATTTCAGAAAATGTTTTGTATTTCTAAGCATATCAAACCGCAAACTATCTCCTCATGGTCAATTGAAGAAATCGTGATGTTATTTTCTTCTCGCCGGAATTCCATATCTACTAATGTATAGACATTAGATATTGCCAGTTTAATGCATATGGACCCCATTATCATTGATAGAAAGCCGCAAAACCTCTAGTTCCGATCACGAAAGCGATTTCTAAAAGCTTCTCTTTGTGGGTTGTGAGTAATGAAATGTTTCTTAGAATAAATCTCAGTTAGAGAATAAGAAATTCAGAGGTGGCACATTTTTCAACATAAAATTTCAATAATGTAAACAGTCAACATTGGGGTTTTATTTATTGGCTTGTCTCCTCGGATTCTCATTTTTCTTAGTTTGTAGCTTTTTTACATGTATGATTTTTTTATATGTGTTCCCTCCTCTTACGAAAAATTTCCTTCATGAAATAAAATTATATCCTTATGGGTTTTTATCTGAAGGGTTCTTATAAAAGAATGCATGGTATTTTTTGTATAATATTAAAAATAACTTACATAAAGTTTTTAAAACATTTAAAGATATACCTCCATATTTAAGAGTGATTAAGAAATGTTTAATTTTATTTTTCTTTAAATTAATATCTGTAGAATCATTTTATAATAATTCCTGTACTCTAGCAACATATTATTTAATTAAATCATAAATTATGCGAATTCATATTGATTCTATTGCTAAAAGCAAAGATAACTGAAACTATAATAAAACCTATGTATAATCTCTGTATTTTGTTTTTACAAAGACAAGTGTATACGTTCACTTTTTTCCTAAAGGTAAATGCAAGATTAAATATAGTTTACTATTTTAATAAGATTTTGCTTAAATAATAAAATCATAATTTTTTTAGAAATCTGCTAAATTAACTCAAAAATATATTTACGATAGATGAGTATTAATTAATTAATTATCATATTGCTATCATATATGTAACTGTCCCAATTGTTAAGTAAACATTTTAAATAATGCAAATATTTTTGATATTAAAATATTAATATTTGCATATAAAATATAATGCAAATATTAATGATAAAAAATTATCATTAAATATCTTATTTCAGTTCTCATTTTCATACATTATAATTATATAATGGTTATGCCTGTTTTTAATTTCTCTACACTTTCTCATAAAAATAATTTTAAAACTTCTAACAGACAGCAACTAAAATTCCATTAAAAAATCCTTAACTTGATTCAAATACTATAATTTACTATTAAATTATGATAAATTATTTATTTACTATTAAATTATTATAATTAAATAAAACTAATACCTAGAAATCTTTTTTAACACAATTCATAAAATATTTTTTTAAATTTTAGTTTAAAAAGTCTAGAACTTAGAAATAGATAATATTTTCAATTGTGTAAAAATAGTACTTCATATATCATTAAAATATATTATTTTCATTTTATTTCTATTATTAAATTATTTATATGAAGTGAATTCACTTAAGGTATTTGTTAATTAATATATGAATAAAATTTGAGTAATATGAGTCGCATTAGTATAGATGAAAAAATTTTCAATTCATATAGTTCTTTCTCTAAAATACATACAATGAGTACATTCCAAAATAACACTTAATTGCTTCCTAAATCATATGCTAGTAACTATCAAAATGCCGTAAATATGTTGAATGAATAAGTCGAGCTGAGTAAACATTGACCAAAAATATTACTGTCAATTTTTGCATTTTGAAATTTGACTGGCGCAAAAAATATGAAATTATTTAAAAAATATCAGATTATAAAAACAGTTTTTTTTTGTTATATCTTCAAAATGTATATTTTCTTATCTAAAAAACTGCCGAAATTAATCTCTGAAAATTTTCACCGTAAATACAAAATTTATGTAATAAATAAATTGTGCATATAAAAAATAACTATTTTATATAATAATTTCATTATTATATTAAAGTATGCAATTTGAATTATAAAAGAAAAGCAATTTTGATCGCATATATTAAATTAAAATAAAAACTATTTGTACAATAGTAAAAGCAACCAAAATGTGTTATTATGTCTAAAGTTTTCTATAAACCACTGTGTTCTAGTTATTTCTTAAATACGTAACTTAATACAAACTAATCGTGTAAAAGTTATAAAATTTCAGCAAAATAAAATTTTTTCTCTTTCCTTATAATACAGCATATGTACTAAAGTAACTTACATGAATTTGGTTTTTGATTAAGTATATTTCTATATAATCAAAATGTTAGAAAATGCTTTTTTAAATAATTTATTATGATAAGTATTTTATTATAATAAATAATGTAAACAAACATAAGCAATTTACTTATTTCGAATAATTTTATTGCCAAACATTATCGAATAAAAGTGAATGTTTCATTAGTTTTCTAAAAATAAAAAGCACAAATTTAAATCTAACACATTAAATTTAAAAAAAAAAAAAATTGTAACTTTTTTCAATGAATGGGAAAGTAGCAGACAGAATATTCTAGAAAGTTTTCGCTCACAATTTTCGAAAGCTATACTTTTTTATTCTTCCACTGAAAACCTTTTTTCATGAATTATTTCTATTCGGTACATTACACGGTTGATAAAAAATTAGTATTTTGCAAAAAGAATATCAACTTCTAATATATCTGATTATTGAAGGAATCTCATTTCTCGCCCTCATCTTGGGCGATGCGATAGTGCCGACAAAAGCAGTGAAAAGGAGTCCCAGGTAAGAGATTAGAGACCTGGTGGAAGGCAAATCTCTACCGATTAGAAACTGCTTCTATTTTTCCTACCTCCCGGATTTATTAGAGAGTTGGGGGCTATGATGAATGGGGCGTACTTTGTTCCAGGGGCTTCTGCCTGCCGTTGCCAGAAAAATCAATTCTTTTCCCTTTTCTCTCGGGGCATTTTGCAATTCAAATTCTTTCTTCCTTCTGTCGGCGAGTGTCTTTGTCTTTTTTTACTTCTTTTATGAAAATCAGCATACTGGGGGTATTAGAGGTAAAGGTAGAGGGAAGGGGTGCACATTCCTTACGGGAAGATGGTTCCGAGATGACGATGTGTGATTGGATGAGGCTTAAAGGTGTGACGCGTGGATGTGACTTTGTGATAAATGGTGTGCGGGTGCTTATATTATATCTACAAAATGTGATTAAGATATGCTGGAACCTCGAGACGAATGGTTTTTGTGATTTTTTCCCTGCTCTTAATATCGCTCTCAGATTTTTTAATGGATTATGAATGGAAATAGTTCGAATATTCAGCTGATTAAATAAACACCGAAGGATTTGATCGTAATACGTGAGCGCATTTTCTTCATCAATCTGCCATTATTAGGCTGCTTTTTTTTCTTTTTCAAAAATAAGTAAAAAAAGAAACCTACTCCACGAAATGCTTAGAGCGCACGATATTATTTTGGAAAAACTTTTTGTACTAAACACTATAAGTTTATTTACATATAAAATACATTTATTTTTAATGTTTTTGGGGTGATCAAAATTATGCATTAAATGAGTACGTCACAACTAGGAAGTTAAAACAGGGAATTATATTGAAAATTTCTTTTAGGAAAATACTTATGTTTTTAATTTATGAATTCTTAAGTACTGACTGTTAAATATAATTTTAAAGTTTAATCTTGGTATAACAACTTATTCTCATAAATGAAGAAGTGATTACAAATATTAAAACAGATATAGATTTATTCATATATAATTTTATTCATACATATTAACTAATATATCTTTTTAAAAAGATAAATTAGTACAAATCCAGTGTATTTCTGTTAATAAGAAATTTAATTTGATATAATAAACACTGATTTCAAAAACTATCTTAAATTGTATGTGTGTTGTGTGAATATTATTTGCATATATTGTTTATAAATAACTTTAAATCTTAGCGATATATATATATATTTTTTTTTTCGATTTAGCGATATTGGATTTCAGAAATTTTCTATTGATCCTCTCTTTTTCAGTATATTTCTCTTATTAATTAATATAACTTTAAAAAATATTAGTATATTTGTTAATTACTTTTTAATATATTTTTAACCTCAAAGTATTCCTCTCAGTCATCAAATTATTTCTAAATCAATCTTCCAGAATCGCTTAGTGAATCAAAAAGTCACTTTGATCTGGATTCTATACAAGAAAGTTTTTAAGCTCTTGATTTTACACTAGCAAGATTTAAAGTTTTATCGTAACTTGTATGTGAGATAAATGGCTATATTGGTTGTGATTGGTCATGTTCCAACGCATGTTTCTTAATAGCAAATGAAAATATCAAAAAACACATTTCAAGTGACAGGTCAAAATTTTTTTTAATATGATAAGGGAATACAGTAATAGCTTGTTTTTTGTTGCAAAATATTCTGTTTGTGACTTCAGATTAATCGTTATCGCTTACCGTATATAGTTTATTGCTTAATAGAAAATTAGTGTTTATGGTTTATGATCTAAGAACGTCATCTAGATTTTACATTTTTTATATGAAACAGATGAATGAATTCTTGCTTTGTAGTTATGGTAGTTTTATGAAAGTAATATGATTGTTTCTCAATTACACTTATCAACAATTGATAGTGGATTATAACCCTTAATTGCTTGTGTTAATTTTAAAATTAATATCAATGCATAAAATATATAATATGATATATTATGTATCAGGAATATTTTTTCTCACAGCCATTCATCCAATATAATTTCTGTTTTGAATATATTTAGAGCTTCTTAAATTACATTTAATGAAATCGTATTGCAGTTTTAGTTAGAACTGCTTAACATATTTCTCTCTTTAAACGAAGGCATAATCCGAAAACAATTCTCCTTTTGAGGCAGCTGAGTAGAAAAGGGAGGAATTCCTAAGCAAACTATCTTGATGAATTTCGACTATATTATGAGTCAACATGTTACTGGTTAAGAATAAGTCTAATCTTCAAGCAGGGAGTTGTCTTAAGAGTGTGTATCTAAGGCAAAATGTGGGAGAAACCGTGAAGAAACTATTCTCTTCAGAAACAGAGATTAAATTTGCAGCAGTGATATGTGTATCCACCACAGAGGAAACTTAGATTTTATCTCTTGAACTAAATGTTCAACTAAAATCATTTGTCATTATGCATTTAGCGAATGTCGCAAGTATAGAATTTCGTACTCTAGTTACTTTTCAATTGATTAATATGTATAATAAGATTACAAAGGAGTTTAATTCTTCATTTTCCATCCTTTCAATCAATTTTGCGAAAATTAGAATGAAACTGCACTTTATGGTGCCCCATTATTTGTGGGAGGAGGAATACTAAATATTTATAAAAGCAATAAAAAACTATAACCGCGATTAGTATAGGGGTAATAAAAATCAATGTATACACATTTGCATCATACCAAAGAACAGGAAAAGAACTGAAGTCTAGAGGCACTTTAAACTTCAGTGAAGCTAAATTATGTGAAATTTTTCATTAATCTTAGTGGTTAATAGATTAGTACCTTGTTTGAATTAAGTATATATGACTAGTAGTTAAACTGTTCTTGCAATTCTGAAGTAATAGCTATAAATGGAATATTTCTATAAAAAAGCACTAATGGAAATATTTTATAATAAAGAAACTTTTTCAGTGCTTTTCATAAAAAGACTTCATCTTTTTCATAAAAAGATAAAGTGAAATATCTTATAACATTTAAATGTACAGAGGACAATCTAAGAATAAGTTCAGCTAAAATTTAAAAAATTGTATACATATATATATTCACCAAAAAAACAAAATTGTTTTATTTTTCAGCATTTTTATCTATTATATATATATATATATATATATATAATGCATAACTTCCATTAATGGAAATTTTTTTTTTATTTAGATTCAGTTTTCATATTTAGATTCTTAAGTTTTATAGGAAATTTTTGTTTTCACAAGTTCATAGGATATAATTCAGTTTTAAAAACGTATTTGTTGTTAATGCGTTAATATATAATTACATATTCTCATATACACACATATTTTGCAAAGTTCACACTGGCATATTTTAATTTATTTTACAATAAATCCAAGAATGCTATTTAATTTTCGAGTATTTTTTAAGTAAAGTTCAAGTAAGAAATTATGATGAATGTATGATTTTAATTTTGTATTTTTCGCGTTAATGTGTTATCAATGTGCTGTTTATAATTTTGTTTTAGTAATGCATTTTAAGCATAATATGAATGCGGCAATAATTTTATAAGTTCAGCATACATTGGAATTCTATAATAATTCTACATATGAAGTACTGTGTGTGTGATTTATGTAAAGTATTTACGAGTAATTTCAAGCAGGTGACATGTCATTCCATAAGAATGATTTAATATTGATATGGTTTTAGATTGTGTTCATTTCCGTTTGCCTATTCTTACTGTCAGGTGTTTCAGAATATAACAGATTGCCAGAAAAATTTGTACAATAAGTGAAGAGATTGACACTCAAGCAAGCATTAATTTCTCCTCATCGAACAAGCGGATGAATGTTGTACTTCGTGAAGTTTTTGATGAGTTGAAACTCTCACAGCATTGTAGACTTTGAATGGACCTGATATTGAACCCACTCCCTCTGGAAAATGACATTTTTCTGTCCACTGAGTTAATAAGTTATTGATATAATTTTAGATTTTAAATGTAACCCCTTATAATCTAGCCTTTGCAAAGAGAGATTTTTTTTGTTCGTTCAAGAAAACTCGAAGAACAATAGACAACAATTATATATCTGCAAACACGTCTGTGGAAGGTGGGTTTTCGCTTTTCTACTTTGAGATACGGGAATATTACCCACTGTTTATGAATAGACTTTCCGAAATGTATGCACAAAAGAGTCTTATAGCAGCTTTCAGATGTCTGGCAATTTGCTATGTGGTATTGATATTTAAGAATTTTTTGAGTATTCATTTATTGTATTTATTTTTTAAGCTTTAATTTCTTAAATTAAATGCTATGAAAATTTTTTCTGATAATCCACATTAAAATTTTCTAATTTATATATATTAAATTTTTTTCATGACTTTGCAATAATAGAAATTTATATTTTTATATCAATCTGTAATGTGACTGTTACAACGGGGTGAATAAAATAAAATCATTTCACAAATGAATGATATGTAAATCAACATCATAAAAAAAACTTAGATCAGGACATTCTTAAAAATGTTTTTCTCTATAATTTGTACACAAAAGATTTCAATTAAGCGATACTCTTCGGATGCAAATCGATATTTCCTTATCAAGCATCTCCAGCAGCGCTCAACTAGAAAAACGGCAAGTCAAACGATATTGGAATCAGTTCAGAGTGTGTTTGCTGAGGGGTCGATTCATAACGCTGGAAAGGAAAAGGAATGACATCAGTTCCTGGAGAGCTGCAGCATCTTTTCATCTTCTTGGTTGCAGGCAGGGGTAGAAAAGCGGGGGTGGGTTGAGCTCCGACACAAACCGAGTGTGGAGGGAGATAAACCGAATCGAACGGGAGTCCAGAAGGAAACAATGGCTGTCATAGCAGCGTTGCCGGGATGACAAATGACGACGAGGGATCTGGTTGTGGGGGAGGACCGGAGGAGAGATTGCTCAGCCCCCCGTCACCCCACTTTTCCGCGCGCTAATTACAACCCTCCACATCTTCATCC
Organism: Latrodectus geometricus; assembly: GCA_026290005.1. Lineage (NCBI taxonomy): Eukaryota > Metazoa > Arthropoda > Arachnida > Araneae > Theridiidae > Latrodectus > Latrodectus geometricus. The sequence goes on from JAPDSC010028609.1 coordinate 109,538, forward strand.
GATGCTTTTCTCCGAGATTCCTCCTCTTCTGCCTCGGAATGATTCACTAGGGGGTGGCTCTGTCCCCTTTTCCCTGAAACTCTTTGGAGTAGTTCGCATCTGGAGCATGGGATACTTTCGCTTCGCATGGGGTGTGTTTCCATTCGATGTAAGTATTTTTCTCGCGCAAGACCGGGGTGCGTGTGGGAAGTAACCCCTTGCTGGGAGACATTACCAGAAAATCGTATAGGAAGTGAAGAGATGCTGTTGTATGTATTATGATGTGAATAATCCAACCCTCTCTGACAGTACAATCCCAAAAGTTTTGCATAACAATTTCTACTTAGATATACTAAATTCACAATGACATAGTGAGTTCTTAAGCCATATTGTAATAATTACCATATAACATCAGATATAAAACTAAAAATATTTAATCACAAGCGTTGGCGTGATATACTTTCATGAGAAAAAAAGAATATTTAAATAATTAGAGATTTTTTTCACTTTAATAAATTGAAAAGCATTTCGAACTCAGGTTCTTTTATCATAAATAACAAGTCTGCTGTAGATTGTTTGAATTTTAAGGATTTTGTATCCTTGGTTTAATCGACTGTATTTAAAATTTTAATACAGTTTGCTTGAAATATAAAGTTTTACTTTATATTTCAAACTGTTAAGTTTTTTTTTTAATTTGTCCTACTTTTTAGATATAGGAATACTTTATCAGGAAAAACCTTAGCTGGTAATGTGTTCTTAAAATGTATCAATGTCATCTACTGAATGCACATGACGCTATCAAATACTAAGAAACTCATAATTATAAATATTCTTATGTTCTTTAATTCCACACACAAAAAAAGTAATTTCATAACAGCTAGTGTAATTAAATTGTTGTTGAAAATTTATGATAATAACTCAAGGAAAAGTAAATTGCTTATGCCTTATCAATAAATAAAAATAAGGCATTTGAATAAGGAATTATTCTATGCCTCAGACGTAAAACTTATATTTAAAACACAAGTTCAATGCATCTTACAATCATCTAATACCTTATCAAGTGTAAGTTAATTTTTAATTTAAGTTTAGTTTACCGTATCAAGTGGCATATATTGTAAAGGAAACATTTTTCTCAATGAAAATAATTTTAAAACAAGAAACTTTTCGTCGACTTTTTTTCCAATTAATTAATTTTCATTCATTTCAGAATCAAATCAAAATGAGAATTCATTAAATTATAGATATCTTCATAATATGATTTAGTTTTACTTATAATCTCATTTTACTATAAATAAAGCCAAAAAAATTTTTTTAAGAAAAAGAAATTTCAAGTTAATTTAATAATTCATTATGGTACATTCTAACGGTTAAAAAAATTACTTTTTCACTTTTAACATCCTCTGCTTACTCAATCTTTCAGGAAAAGTTTTTCGTAGAAAGTGGCCGAATTCATTCTTCACAAAAGAAAAAAATCCAGAAAATTTTTTATTATGATATTATCTCCATTTTTTCTCTTAAACTATTGCAGCAAAATATTCCCGTTATTCTGCTGCATAGTTTTCAAATTTGATAACTAAGGGACAGCAAGTTTTTAAGCCATTTAAAATATTTTGTGCTTGCATTATTAAGTTAATATTACATATAACTATTATTCCTTTCATAGTAATTTGTAAAATTTTATTATGAATTTTTATTTTTGTATAAAATTATGTATAAAGTATTTGATGAAGTACACAAACAAAACCTGAACAAAAAGATTTTTTTATATTAACAGCTAATTTTTATATTCTATAAAAATAAGATTTTGACTATGCATAAGGCAAAAATCTATATTTTTTTAACAGCTATATATATCTTTTAGGCCCACATTTATAGTGGTTTTTGTTATAAGCTTGTAAAAATCATTCTTAGAAATTTGTGAAATCTGTATTTTCAGCAGGAATATACTTTTAGAATGAAACATTAATTTTAAATCATGACCTACATCAATTATTGGTTTCGTTGGTGAAGATAAATTTGTTAAATTACATAAATATTTTTAATACAAGTTTATAAAATGTATATTTGAAAAGTGAGAATCAGGATATATTTTCCGATTATTTTTTGCTTAAAAATAATTTAGTTGAATTTTAAGAAAAATGTAGGAATGTGAATGTACTTAGAGAAGGTCATCAAAATATGAGATTGTTTTTAACAAATTAAAACTTAATGTTACTTAGCACATGAAGAATAGGCTATTTGAGAATGAATAATTTATAATAAGAATGAATAATAAAAGTTCACTTATACTACAGTGAGGAAATAAAACACAAAATATAGAGCGATTATGCTATTCTATGTATTGACCAACCAGGATATGATTGAATACTCGAATCATGTCAATAGGCAAAATCCCCAGAAATACAACTACCCACAAATTTGACAATAAAAACAATAAAACAGAATCTTTGTGACTCTCAAATTTGCATAAAATATGTCAAATATGCGATTTTAAGGATTATCAGTTTCGCAAACATGATTGAAAACAAAATGGAAATAAGAAGTACCATGAAAAATTTTTGAAGATGGATTATGCGGTTTTAATATTTATAATTTGTGCTGCTTTTTTCTACTTTTTTATAAAATAAGATTGTAGTTTTTCAATAACATAATACCAAATTATTAACTTTAAGAAGTAGCATTTATAAACATACTACAAATAATTTCATTAAGACAAATAAGCTTGAATAATTATTTACCAGAAAGTAGTCTTAATGTTTTTGATATTTAGTTTATATTCCTTTAAATAATTTGTTTTATTAATCAATATCTTTAATTTAATAAATTCATCTTCTTGTGATAGTGATTTGGGGATTATTTCTGTCTCAAAATTATAAATACCTTGTGAATTTTGAAAATTTTCATCGAAATCATAGTTGTTTTTCTTTAGCGCGATAAAATAACGTTTTTTTTTAATTAATTAATTTTTTTGTACATTTTAAACAATTTTTTAATTTGAAACATTTTTTCAATTCCCTTTTCTTTTTAAATTTAATCATTTATCTCCTAGATATTTTTCTTTGACTTCTTGTTATTCCAGTTTGAAAAAAAATACTAATATTCTAAATAATTAATCAAGTTCAGTATTACATAAGTTTCTTCTAATCCAAGTTTTAAGCAAATTTAGTAAAACTAGTTCGATAAGTGATAGCGAAAAAAACTTAATTAAGTTTACGAAAACAGAAGATTAATTATTCACTTAATAATTTTTTTGATAAAACATCTGATTAGTAATTGCCGTCATAGGGAGTTTTTTGTTGTAAGTCTTCATATCATTCCAACATATTTTATGGATGAAATATTTGTAGGAATTGAAATAATAATAAATGATTAATCTAGATGACACACATAAATAAGTTAAAGAAAAGAAAACATGTGTAAAACTAGATGAGAAATAAATTTACAAAACACTTAAATTGTAAGAAAAATATTTATAATTTATACATAAAAGTTATGTTTAAAAGTATTCTGAGTAAAATATGAAACTATGCTTGATTTGCACCTCTACAGTTATTTTTACCACATAAAGTCTTCTTTCGATCGAGATTTAGATTTAATTTAGATTTCGAATTATTAAAATATCTACTATGTGAATAGAACCCATGAACTGATTCTATATTCATTAAGTTACCAGTGGAACTCAGTAAAATCCTGCGAAATTTATCGACAAGGGATTATATAAACTTCATTTAGAGAAATCAGGTTCTTCATAATTTATTCCCAATATTTTGCAAATATGTACAATATTCGTATACTATACTTCTGTACTTTATATTTGGATAAATACTACATGCATTAATAGAGCACATAATGAATAGTTACAATGTCCTTCTATGCATGTATTATATTTTTTAAAAAAATCAACTATGCAAATTGACTTATGCATGCATATATACTAAAGAAAAATTTTGAATTCTTTATTTATTAATTTTTTTTATATAAAAGCGTGCATAAGTCGATTTGCTTAGTTGATATTTTTTGTTGTACACAGAAGGATGATGTAATTAATAAGTTATGCTTAGTGAAAAAATTTCGCTGTACGCTGTTAATTAAAATATATAATTGAAAAAAATTAAAAACAAATGAGTACTTAAAATGCTTAGAAAGAGAAACATAAAATAATAATATTAAATAGCATAAGGATTCTTAGTAATTTTCGGCTAAATTGAAAATTCAAATTTTAATAATACTCTGACATATTAATATTAAACCACGCTTTCTTTGCTTTAAGGTTTGATTTGTTTGTTAGTCCACGGTCATTTTAGTACGCTTAAACTAATTCTACAAGGATCTACAGATCATATTAGCTTACAAACCACTGCAGCATTCTGCCTAAAATGGAAGGCCAAACTACGATCTTATGAATAAGAATCATTACACGAATAGTTCTCAAAAAGAAATTTATGGCTTTAAATTCTTCTAATCTTTATTAATTCCATTTCAGAAATTGTTTCAAGGAACATTAGTTACTTATGAGAATACGACCATGTACTTTATTTACTGAAATAATTTCTAAAAGATATTGTTATTCCGTTATTTAAAATTTGAACAAATCAACGCACAGCTCAATTGTTGTTGAATTTGATGTCTACAATGAAAGTTCACTATAACTTTAATATCCATAACTTTTGATATCTAGAACACTTAAGCTCCATTGTTTAGTAATAAACTAGTAGAGAAAAGCAATTATTAATATTAGTTATGTAGTTTTAAGCAAATATATTTAAAAAAAAGACAATTAGTAAAATATTTTTAATTGGAATGACCTCCATCCTTTGCAAAAAAATTTCCTCACTTCTTTTATCAGCTAACATTGTCACATGAAATTGTAATTTCATCGAAACATTAAAAAACGCTGGTTTTTATGCAAACATTAAAAATTCAAGAAAAATTGCTTAAAAACATGTTTTTTTTTAAAAAAAATGCAATGTTATATTTATATATATATATGTATATATGTGTGTGTGTGTGTGTGTGTGTGTGTGTGTGTGTGTGTGTGTACATAATGTTAACATTAAAAATAAATAGCGTCATCCAAAGTGATAAATATTTAATTTCTTATAAAATATGATTTCTTCTTCTAAAATCTTATATTTAATGTTAATATTAAATATATTTAAGGATAGCCACATTCTTGAAAATGAAATGAAAGAAAACTTTGAACAATCAATATTAAAATAATAGGAGAAAGTTATTTTATTATTCATATCAAAGTTTTTATGATGCATTAAAAAATTTCTAATAAAACGTATGAATTACCAAATGTAGCTTTATTAACAGAAAATGCCAACATTTTTATAAACTTTAGAAAACTATCAATTCTTGAAGTGATTAAGATTTCATATGTTAACTATGACACATATTTTTTATTAAATATTTCAATGCTTCATATATATATAGAGAGAGAGATAGTTTGATTCTCAAGTCAGTATTCTTGAAAAAAATATTTTAAAGTATATTATAGGATAACGTGTATTTTACTAATAGTAATAACAACAGTAAAACAATTTTACAAATGACGTTAATAAAATTCATATAAAAAATACCTATACTTTAACACATAGTTAATTCAATGAAAAGATACTTTTTGCTTTAATTTTCTGCAATTTACTATATTTTTCATAAGCAATGCTAGGTGTATGCGCAAATGTATATATTTGTATGCACAAAAATACTTTGTTTATTTTATTCTTCTGTATATTTTAAGGTTTGTATATTTTCAGGAATTTTTTTCTTGTTATCTGTGTAAATACCCAAACTAAAATTTGATATTGTTATACACTTATTATAATTTTGCTTTTATTATTTTTAAACGTTTTCTTTTTTTTTTTAATTTTCATTCTATTTTATTGTTTTTATTGATTATTAAAGTTTTATTATTTTTGAGATTTTTTCTCACTTTTTTTTGTACTGCATTTTTTCTCTTTTCATATTTATATTTAGTTAATTTTCGGAAACTTCGATTTTTTAGTAATTTTTAATTAATTTTTCCTTAAGGTTTTGTAGATTATTGCTTTCAGTTTTCGGAGATTTTATTTTTTTGCAATAATTTTTTCGAACTTTTATTTGCGGTGATATATGTTTATTTATATTTTTATTCTTCCAATTTTTTTTGCTTTTTTTTAAAAAAAATATTTTTAATTATATATTTTTTTTTGCTTCTTAAAAAAGTATTTTGTAATTTTTTCAAGTTATATAATTTTTTTAAAGAACTCATCTTCGTATTTAGGCAGATTTGTCCTTGGAACTTCTTACGTGAAAGAAACATTTATGCTAATATTCTCACTGCTCTCTAAATACACATGCTAGTCAAATTATTGCCGATTATTAATAATAATTATTGATCACAATGAACATTACTGGATTGTATAGATATAAATTTTAGAATGGCGTTTGTTTTAATGAGAAGCTTCTAGAAAATAATGTCTTTGAAATAAGATATCATTCCTATGCCTGAACTTAGGCACAGGATAAAGCATGGTGTTATAGTATCCTTAATTGTATGATAATCATAGTCAGTATATAAATAAGACTTTTTTCATATGGTTTTGATGTTTTGGGTTATTTTTGTGCGCTAGAACATAATCCTGTAGTTGTATTTGTTTAAATCGTGGGGAAATGACAAATAATCAATTTTCTTTATTTGATGGCTATACATTATTATACGGAGATGGCTTGTAACTATAGAAGTGTTATGAGGCTGGAATTTTAATAGAAAATAATCACATTTTATAGCATGAAACTACATTTGAATGAGATATTATTCAAAAATAAATTGAATTAAATGTTTTATTTCTATAGAGGATTTTAAAATAAGTGACGATTTTGTCAGAGTATTGCGAATGCCATATAAGGAATAAGACTTCACAACTCTGGGAATATTAAGTGCTAAAGTTGTGAAATTTCGTAACGTGAAAATAAACTTAAAATTGATTGCAAATAAATCGGATATAAATTAGGAATTGAAAATGAATCGTTTGATTTTTGGTTTGGAGCAGCTATGTGTATTAGATGTTATATTGGAATTGGAATAATTTACTGATATTTTAATAAAAACATATCTCATTTAAATG
>JAPDSC010028609.1:123942-168658 GCA_026290005.1 Latrodectus geometricus
ATGTAAAAAATGCATGCACGTAGTGTTTGTTATTTTTAAGTAAATTTCTTAAAAGTTTTAAGCTAGATATTTTAATAAATTCTGAAAACTTTTTAAGTTATATAATCATATAAAATAAAAACCGAATTAGAATATAGTATTGGAATATTTTCATCTAAGATTTACCTCTTTTGTTTTGATCTGAATAATCCAAACTAAATATAATATAAGTTAAAAAAATTTTTTACATTTATGCAACAAATATTGAAGTCTATATCATACTTCATCTGAGAAAGATTAATTAAAAGCATGATTAAAATTCAAAAATAAAATAAAAAGTGTTGATAAAAACACGAAAAAGACATTTTTTTGAAATCGAAATAAAATATTATTTTATTATAAAACAAGTAACAAACATCAATTGATAAGTTATCCCAAGTTGGTAACGCTTGGCTATTTGTGTAGAATATTACTCTGATATGATTTACCGTTATAATCAGAAGGTCAGTTTTCGCGCTCAGTAATTGTCATGTCCTACTATCAGCTCAGTATGCTTTTACTCTTATAGACAATTGGCCGCATTCCTTTGTAGCTAAAGTGAAAATCCATTTCTACAAATACGAGTGAAGAAAACAAAATCAAATCTGTCATCTCCCATTGCTTATTATGGATTGAATGTAAGGCAGGATTATCCTCTAGACTGAAATTACTGAGAGAGAGTTCTACCACACACCAAAATAAGTCACATTTAGTATAAAGTGAAAAGAATGGATCTGAAACACAAATTTTGCATTTTCACCTAAAACCATGCATTCAATTTTGTGTATCACTTTTGTGATATTTGTTATAGTCTATTAATTTTTGGTTAACCTTTGTCAAAAAATATTTAAAATAACTTGACTAGAAAGTTAATTAAATAATAAATATAATAAATTAAAAATCCAGTCTTGACAAAAATAACACTAACAAAAAAATAATGTTTTTAACTATTAATTAATAAGCAATTATTAATTAATTATTTTAATCAACAACTTTTAACAAATTACTATTGAAAGTTAAAAACCAAAAGAAAAAAAAATGGATAATAATCACTCGTAAAGCCAGCACCGTAAATATTTGCATTTAGATATTCATATAAAGCAGATAAAGTGTGCAATTTTAGTTGAAAAAGGTTACTCTCATTATCGAAGATAACTGCTTCAAAGATTTTCCTAACTTTTGATAACATGTGTTTACTATTATTTTTAAGCCCCTCTTTTAAAACCCATAAATACTTTATAAATATCATTAATCTCGCAATTATTTGCTACTGAGAAAAGTTGGTAGAAAGCAGTAAGGACTCACCTCGGAAGAACATTTACAATTGATTGATGATAATCTCCCTCCTAAATATATTTCTATCTGGCTTTTCAATCAAATTGCCCCAAGTAAAAGAACTAAAATGCTTCAGCGACAAAAGATAATACATCTGTTTTTTTTCCTTGTGAAACTAAGAATTAGTTTCACTTGTGGTACTAACAACTGTGCAATTGTGGTAGTAGCAATTTATCGTATCAGTATATAAACCAATCCTCGACCATGCATGAACATATTAACTTTTTTTCTGTGTATGCTTAACTATGCTTGCTCTATGATATAATGCTTGCAAATTTTTAAGATTTATTTAAAATATATATGCACCTACTCTCTTATATGGTAAATTGTGTGTTACTAAGAATTGTAATACAATAATATATACATTGAATTTTATATATTGTAATATATAAAAGCTATAAAACCATAAAAAAAAATCAATAAACTCTATCATTAACATATATAATTATATATCTTACAGAAAAATGTATTATATGTTCAGGATATAATCTTAATTAACTTACTCTTTTGTTTTAAACATGATATACCAATATTTTAAACTACATAGGATAATATAAATCTTTTCTATAGAACACAGAAGTTGGATTTAAGAAAAATTATTGACTGAAAAAAGAGAGAAAAAAGTTTTTTTTCCTGAAGTAAAGTAACAGATTTTTGATAAGATCTTGCACATATAGTATACTCTTTTGAAATATTAAAATTTTGAACTCAGCACGTTTTTAAAGAAATGCATTATCTTTAATATGTAATTCATGTATGCATTATCTTATGTAATTCATGTATGCATTAAGTCACTTATTAATTTCTAACCATTTTCTGCAATTTAAAAACTGAAAAACTCGGTCACAAAAATAAATAGACATCAATTTTCAAACAAATTTACGAACACAATTATTTTTTCTTTATTTTATTTCACTATTTATTATAATATTGCAACATTAAATATATCGCAATTAGACATCTGTTTTACTATAAAAACTATTTATTTTTATATTACAATATTTTCTATTAAAAAAAAATTAGAGAATGTCATTGAAATACTAGTAATTTTAAACTGCAATAAGACAACTCAAATTTATACAATAATAATAAAATTATCTTTTAGAGGATTTATGATACAACGCTTTGAAGAAGAAAATCAAATCTACAATGATTCGAAAAGTGATTGTCCACAAATGGACACTTAAAATAAATTTACTGTTGAAAATTTTATAAGAAAATCGCATTGGAGAGCGTCAAATGTTTTACATATTAATTTAAAAGTTTTATAACTATTCAAAAAGCTATGAATGAGATTGTTTAAATTCACTGGATTGTATGAGTATTCTGATTGAAAAAGTATTTGTTTAACTGAAAAGAACACAAACTAATGATACAGATGTTTTCATTCATAAAATCAATATTGAATAATTTTATAAAATTTTTAATAATATTTTTAGTTAATGGAAGCCTGGTTTAATCTATCTATTTTTAAAGGGCTGAAAATTGATAATAATCTCCCCCCAAAATTTATTTCTATTCAGCCTATTGTTACTAACTGAATCAAGTAATAATTTCCTTTACATAGTTATTTTTGAAGACAGGCTCAAATTAAATAATTCAATAATCAATTAAAATATTGGAAATCGAAAATACACGACTTTCTTGCATTTTGTCATTTTTATAAATACTATCTATACTGACCTTTTTCTAAACGACAAAGCTGTGTTTAGAAAATTGCCAAACTAAACTGTATGTTAACTTTCTAAGCACATAATGGTTCTCTAATTTAAGTCAGGATTACTATTTTCAGTATGCTCTGTATGCATTATTATAATTAGTTAATATTTAATATTCTCTTTAAGATTTTCCATATTATTATCAGTAAACTTTCCCTATATTCATTAATAATGAATGTTACTGTGTAGAATATTTTCAATTTGTAGAAAATTGTAGTGTAGAATTTAGAATGTAAAAACATTAGCATTCTGAATTCAAATTTTTTGAAAATTTATTGAAAGTTTGAATTCCGAATGCCAATGTTTGAATATTTAACAAATTTTCCTTATTAAATGTAATGCTGTTAGTTAAATTATAAACTTTAAATCATCATTAATGAAAAAAATAAAGTAAATTTTGCATATTAAAATATCTGTCCAATTTATTATTAATGATCACATAATTTCAATCTATATTCGGAATTTTAAAAATCAAAATAATTTCATTTCGAAATATTTTCAAATTTATTCTTCGAATATTTCACTTTAAGAAGTGAAATATTTTATTCCATATAATATAATATTTATTAAAATTAGCTACACTAGTATAGTGTTGTAATTTTAATTTTTAAGTAAAATTTAAAACTAAAGAACATGAAGATACTTAGAAATTAATTAATTTTCAATTCAAAACTGCACTTGCATTTGAATAAAAGAAAATTAAATCTTTTCTCTCAGCTATAAACTGTAGTTACTCATCATGATTAAACGAATGAAAAAATTGAAAGTTGCTTTATTTTTAAAATCTTGTTATTAAAGTAATTCAAAGAAAAATGTTCAACTGGAATTATTTATTAAAGATCCATATTAAAAATCTTTCTTACTCAAAACATATTTCTGCTTAATCAGATGATTGATGATGTTTTATGGAAATCTGAGTTATTGTCAACACGCTTATAATATCATCTTAATTTTTCTTTATATGTACCTCACAAATTAAATAAACTCATTTTTCAACCCAATCAATCTGAATCAAAAAAATATTTACATTGAAATGGAGAGAAAAAACATTGATAATTTATACATTTTATTCTTCTGGGGAAAGAAAACAGGTTTTTAATAAACTTTTTACTTTCGGCTTCTATAATAATCAAAAAAGTCTATCTAACTTTTGTAAATTCCACCCTTCCTATGTAAGACATTTTCCAGCAAAAATGAAACTTTTTTTATATAAAAAATTTTTCGGAAAATTAGTGTCATACAAAGTTTCAAATAATGTAATATGTAAATAAAGAATAACTTTTCTTTTGTAACTGTCAACGGTTTCCCGAAAAGAAGTTAAATAAAGGCAAAAAGGTAAGAAAATAATGAATTATGCTCCCTCCCATTTTATCCCAATTTTAAGACTCTCCCCTCAGCTGATTAATTTGTCGATTTAAAAAAGTAAAATTTAGAATGTCTCAACGTTAAGATTTTTTTCAGAAAATTAAAGTAATTCAGCTTTGTTCATAATAGTGAAGTAAATTTCTCAAAATGATCTGTGTAATGTAGATTAAATTCTTTATTAGTATTCATTGAAGTTAAAAAGACTTCAATCGGTTTATACCAAGCTTTCAAAATTTTTTGATGTCAGATTATGATAAAATGAAATCTTATAACATAGATAGAGTATTTCCTTTATTATACAATTAATGATGAAAAAAAAATTCTGTGAATAAACAAGAAACACAGAAATTTTGTATACGTGATTTATTAATAACTAAATAATAAAATGCAAATGCATCAATCTTTTTTTTTTTTTTTTTTTTTTTTCCCCAATAAAGTAAGAGAAACTCTGCTATGAGAAATAAATATTTTATTAATTTTAACAGGGAAATGTATTATCATAATTATTTTTACAATATATTTTACTTTTGAAAGTATATTTAGTCATAAAAAGGATATTAATTTATTAATATATAAGCTAATATCCTTTTATTTGAACTTTTATAAATTTTATTTGAATTTTTCATATTCAAATAAAATATGATATATTATATTTAAACAAAGTGGAATTTTTTTATTTATTTAACTATTTTTTATGTATTATATATAATTTAGTGTAGTTAAAATATATTATTTTTTAAAAAGGCTATTCAAATTATTTACATGTGATTGAAATTGTCTAGTGATTTTGAGTGACCTCACTTAGATTTTATTTTTGAATGATCTAAATATCAAAGAAATATTCTTTGTATCTCTTGATCTTTATTTTATTTAGAAATTTTGCAATAAATTTAAGAAACTTACTTACTGTAAATTATTTGAATTTTTCAAAATTACTTTTGAATTGAAATATTTATTAAATTATTTGTAAATTCTAAAAATGTATATGATAATACCATGCAACTCATGAAGTCAAAACTTCAAACATAGCAGACTGTTGTAATTGCATTGTTAAAAGAGGTTTGTGCGTGTTTGTGTGAATGCTTCACCATAATATTAACTTCAATAATAAATAAATATAAATCCTTACATCAAGATTTCCCTTTTAACAACAATAGGTAGATGTTCGAGATAAATGAGGTCTTAACTCCATATACTTATTACTTTGGATTCGTAAATTTAATCGGTTATTATTATGTTTCATGATTTTTAACATATGAATGTTTCTGATTTTTTTCTTTTATTATTATTTTTTAAAAACTTTTATTTTATAAAGTTTAAAATTTTTCTAGAATTTAAATTTCCTATTTTCAAAAATACTAAATAATATTTCTTAAGTAAAATGTAGCTCGTTTGTATATTTTTTTTACATCAAATAAAATACACATAATATATTTTAAAACTGAGGCAAATGATTCATATTAACTATTATAGTCTACGAGGTATGTGAATTGAATTTTATTCAAATAAATTATTAATTTTATTTGGTTTACTTTTTTACCTTTTCAAGTTAAAGGATGACAAACATATAAGTATATATGAGTGAAATATCAATCATATTTCATTCATATATACTTAACTATATAAGAACCATGAGCAAAATTTATTAAACTCACTTTAATGTCGTGTCTAAAATCTTCGACTATAAAGAAAGAGGATTCTCATTTTATGGAGAAGAAATTTAGGATTTGATACCAGTCATTTTCGAAACATGGTACATAAATACTGCATTTCTTCTTTCAGAAAACAAACCTGTTAAACCAGATGACTAGAGGCTTAAAAGATTCCATTGTTATGATTATCTAAAAAATTATATTTAACCTATTATCTATAAAATTTTATCAATTATCTAATAAAAATCATTTCAATAAGAAAGATTTCTATTCAGGTATTTGCTCCTAACAGAAATATGGAAGACATTAAGCATTTGAAAAAACTCAGTTACTGCTTTCTTTCTGTTTAATGTAAAAGCGTACTGTGTGTGAAAGCAAACAGTATATACTTATATATTTCAAATTCTTAGGACATACTTTAAATTTATAAAATTCTTAGTTTCAAATTTCGTGATTTTTCAGTTATGAAATTTCATTTAATTAGGAATATACTACTATCACCTGTCATATATTTTATTTTATGGAGAACATGTCGAAATTACTTTATATAAATATTTAAATATTGATGAAAAATTGAAACTTATCATATTTAATAAATAAGTTTTAAACACTTTGGTACTTGGCATAAAGCAGTTGTGTTATATATAGTTCTTGTGTAACAAGATCTCTTAACAAATATTAAATTATTAAAATATGAAAATAAGGGAAAATTTTCATTAAAATGATTAATATATTTTATTATTTTTAATATATATTTTTTACTTTTTGTTTTTTTTTAAACAAGAAACAAAAATACAGAAAACATTTGATTATTAAAAGAGAATTTAAACTTTTAAAAATTAAAAGGGTTACTTGAAAAATCTCATTGCTCTGCGCAAAACGCGCAATTTTAAAAATTTTGTATATATAGCATGCCGGAAATGCAAGATATTCTCTATTTATGATGCCTACAAATGCATTATTTCGAAAGCCAGGCACTATAAATAAACGAAAGAGACTCGAACTTGGTGTACGATATGTATTCTGACACTTTTTGACAATAGTGACATGTGTTATTCTATTATTATGTTTTTCTCTTCTTTTCAATCACTATTTTTTTAAAAGAGTATAAAAAATCACTCCATGATTGATGAGAATATCAATGTGTGTTTTATCACCAGCGATGGTGTCTCCATCGACGATCCAATTTGTTTGCTTTCTTCGCAGTCATCCCCTCTGAGGTTCTGTTATTGTATACAATAAAACATGTTAGGGTTGAAAAGAAAAAATACTACAAAATTCTAAACTCGCTCTCCATAGGGGGAAAAAAACCCATCTTCAAAAAGTACCACTTTTATAATCGTGTTTTTAAAAGATTCGTATGTACGTAATAGTTAAGTAACAAACCACGTTTATTTCTGTAAACATTTTTAAATAAGTGTCATCAGCTGAAAAATAGCTATAATTTAAGATTCAACTAAAAACTTTCAGAGATACTATACTCTTAAGGACAGAAGAAATAATCGGCACATGATTGCTTACATTTCCATGACGTTTTACATTGTCTCTAGATTACTCTTCTGCTATAAAATAAAGTAATTTTCACTTTCTAAAATTAAATATCTTCATTTCATCTAATATTAAAATTGTAAAAATTACCATTATAGTTTAAAATTTGTTTAAATGATTATGGAGCTTAAGATGGAAAATTGATAAGAAGTGATAAAAAAGATTGAAATTAACATTTAAGATCATAATATTCAGTTATTCTTTAATATTCTAAAAAATTATTTCTGGACCATTAATATAATATGGCGCTATTATTGAAGATACCCTGTACTATTTGCTTTCTGACATTGTAGTTTTCTTGCAGATAGATTTTACTTCGCATGAAAATTGCACCCTAATTTTAAACAAGTGATGAGTTCAAACACATTAACATGAATTAAAATTTGTGAAACTTTGTAAACCAAACGTCAGAAACTTATGGTTCCTTTCCCTTGCAAGGATATCATGTGAAATTCCAAGAACTCAGAAAATTCAGAGTGTACATAATAATTAATTTAATAATTAATTCATAAAACCGTTCAAAAACTCTTGAAAATCAATAAAAAGGAGGGTAAAAGACGTAAAATACAGTGCTAAGGACAAATAAGCTCGAGACTGAATACAATATAGAAATTTTTTAGAAAATAATCGTAAATTAATGAATGTTTACTTTGATATTTACACAAAATATTTAAGAAATAAGTTGGAAACTCATAATTATGTGAAAAAAAAACAAAGTAACGTAATAGTAGATGGGGGAAAAAAACGGATTTGAAATAATATTATCGTTGAAAAATATTTGTTTACTGAGCAAAAACTGCTTAAAATTTAATAGCTTTAAATAGATAATCTAATCAAGCAATGTTGGAAGAAATCCTCACAGGCATCGAATAATGGCTCAATGAGCCAAATGTTTGTTTTTATAATGATTTGATGTGTTGTTGCGCCACGACTGAAGTCCAGATAATTATTCTTTTATTTTTAACTCTCCAATTTTTTTATTCTATTATTAAGGAAGTAAAACTTAAAATCTGGTGTTGAGAATTTAAACGTGAATTTTAAAGTAAAATGGTACTGAAATCTATTAACATGTAACCATTATTAATTGTTTGCATTGTAAACTATGCAAATATTTATAAAAAATTCTTCATAAGCTCCGTTGAATGCTTCCTAAAAGCCTATCTAGAATATCTTAGAAGGAAATCCTGTTCTTTAAAAGACGTACAGAATCGATTCACTCAAGAAGGCTTTAAAAGCCTTAAGCAAAATCCCTCAAGAAGCATTACCGGTTTTTATCAAAGGACAAAAAAATCTTTTTATAGGAAAAAAAATTTTTTTTTTAAATAAGTAAATGATTTCCTAAATTCTAAAATAATTTACGTTTATTAACAAAATTTATTTTTATTGTACCTAACGCTGATTAATTTAGCTATGCCCATATGAATAAATATTCAGTGATGGCTTGCTTTTATTACGATTAATCCCTTACAAATCTATATAACGGAATAAGGCTTTATACATTATTAATTAAAGTTTTTTTTTGTTTTTTAAAAAGTTATTTTGCTGAAAATCAATAGAGTTCATTTATTATGTGTTTGATTTTATCGACATTTCGTTAAATTGTCCCTTGATTAAAAAAAATCAATAGTTTTAACAAATGTTATAAAATACTAATAAGTGGAGAAAATTACAGAGAAAGGAAAATAAGAAATCTAATACTTTTATTATATTTTACTACACATAATTTTTCATGTAACTAAAGAAACTCTGATTGAAATTCTTTCCTGTACATAAATTATTATGGAGAGTAAAAGTGATTTTGGGAAAATATATCAGGGTATATGTAAGAAGGAAATTTATTAAGTATCCCAATGAAATTTGAAATACAAGTGAAAAATTAGTCTCATAAAAATATAATCTGTTGCACAATCCTCAGATGCAAATAAAATTTTACAAAATCTTAATAAGCTCTTTCTTACATATACATTTCTAATCAGATGTAGAGAATTTGAAATTTTGGGTTGCAAAAATACTCATACAATACATGACTAGTTATTTTTTCCTATTTTAATAAAAGCAGCTTCTTAATCACCCCCCATTTTTTCTTCTTATTGTTAAATATAGTTTTTTTCTATTCTTTACCATTTTTAAAAATCAAAGCAGATTTTTGAAATTTCTGGTTTTAATTATAATTATTCGGTCTTCTCAGCTACAGTTAACATTAAACCGCCACGATAATCCTATCAGTTTAAGACATGTGAATCGGTAATTTAGTAGTTTCAAAACCTGTTAAATAAGTCCAGAATTAATAATACTCTCCATTCTTCTTTAGCTGAGTATGAAATTGTATTTTCATTCAAAACAAAAAAAGTCAGAGTGAATAAATAAATGACTTTAATTCTAAGCAAAAAAGTAAACATTTAATATCAAGAAGAATAGAGGATTTCATTTCTACGCAAAAAGAGTAAACATTTAATATATTTGAAACATAAATCGTAGTTATAAGTAAGAATGAAAAAAATAAAATTTTTATAAGACTTCAGATAAGAAAGTTGAATAAATTTATGATTTGATCATTAAAGGAGAAGTTTTACTGAAACTGATTGGCTATGACTTGATTGATATCCTTTGGGAATTCAAAGTTAATACGAAAGTAAAGTACAGGAGCCATCTTAGTTTTCATACACAATTTTCTCGATACAAAATGCATGTGTTAAAATTATAGTTTTTCTACCAAGATCGTAGTTAAACGGTCAGCATATTGAATTTTATTTTCTCTGATATTTGATTCAACTTCCACAGAATAGGCTAATTATTGTAATGGCTTAAACTTGAACTTACATAAAATCATATATACGAAAAATTAAAATTCATTATCAATGTAAATGGCCTTAAAAGAACAGATCTAGAAAGGAAATAAACGATGATGACATTTCTATTAAATAAAGAAGAAGTTATTTTTACATAGAAAGGAGATTGTAAACATTATTTTATAATTAATTAAAATTACTTATCTTATCAATCTATTTTAACAATACATTTACATTAGTTTTTCTGTAAATTTGTTTTGCATATTTGAACTTTCTGCAATTATTTTGTGATAAATTTAATTTTGCATGCATTTACGAAAAAGAAACTAAGGGAGAGAAAAAAATTTGAAGTTTTGCAATACTAGCATTTATTAACGTTTTGCAATGAAATAATGCCTTTAAAAAGCACTATTAAATTAATCAGTAATGACATATACTTCTCAATAAATGTTTTGGAATACACTAGGAATTATTTTATATACTAGGGATTAGCAATTGTTTATTAATTGAAGAACTGTTAAATTAGCTATTATAAGTTTAACTGATGACAAACTAAATTACTTAGTTGTGCATTTTTATATGAAAACAGAAATTTACTGAATGAAACCAGAATTTATGAGAATATAAACATATTTTGATAATTACAAATAAAGCGAAGATTAATTTTTCATATATAAAGTAAGAAAAATATCGAAATATGTTTTAATGTATTTTGGTTCTATCTTTTCAGTCAATTATCAGAAGTTAAAAACTTGCTATAGAGTTTCCTGTCAATGCATAGAATTATGAACAAATTCAAATGTATAGTGCTATATCAGTTATTTCAAAGAAAAAGATAAAAATTACTGAAGATTAAGGAAACTGTTATTGTAGAGTGAAGTGGCTTAACATTAACTAAAATAAATTGTTAAATCTAATTACATTAATGGTCGTTTAATGTATTTTAAATTTGACACAACATCATTATTAGATTTGTAGTGCCAATTCTAATTACATTGTACTTATTTTTATAGATTTTTTTCCCAGGTAATTTGTATTGAATCTCTAGGGTACCTTAGAATATGGCTTATAAATAAATTTTTGGCTAAGAGTTTTCAAATAATTAAAAATTCATTTCTACAAAAATTTTACAATCACTAATGGATATTTTAAAACAACTAAAACGCATAAATTATTTGCTTTGTATTGTAAAACTAATCTGCAGTTAATTAATAAAAGTTAATTTTTTCAATAAAGATTTGTATATAATTTTTAATATTTACAATAAAAATGATTTGTGTTTTTCATTCGATATCATGAAGAGTATTTTAAATGGATTCTTGTTTGTTTTTTTTCATCTTACTTAAAATCAAACAATTCAGTAAATTCTGAAAAATAAAAATATCCTCATTAAGCTTGTAAAAATCATTACCGTATACAGTTTATTAAAGTTTCATCAAAGTGAAAACAAAAACATGTTTGATATAGAACAGTATAGGAAAAGGACTTGATACTATCATCACAGATTTTTTTAGCAATGATGTGAATGAATGCTTTGACACTTTTATAACCAATGCTTAAGAATGAAAGAGCAATTTAAAAAAGTTTCCAAAATCTTGGGCAAAAACTAACAAATCGTCTATAAGGAAGAGCTCATAAATTAAAACATTGCCAATGCTCGCAAGTTTACAAGACGGGTCTGAATGATGTTTCAGTGTGTCACTGTATTTTAAACGAAATATAAATATATTTATGGATAGATAGGTAGACATAGATGCAGAAGACAGATGTCGAAAGAACATTAGATACTGTAAAATAACATCTGTATTTTCTAATGTTCCTTCTCCGGCGGAAGTTTGGAGAAGTGGGAGTCAGGTTTTTGAGTCATAACACTTGACGGTGTTCAAAATTACGAAAAGTGTGGGGATTTAATCAGCAGAAAAGAACTGTCGTAAACGTAATATAGTACCCAAACACACATCTTTACTCCAACTGATACTGGAAAGGTAATTGAAATTTTATCGCAGATATCATATAGCTTTTTTTTATATCAAAATAACTTCCGAAAATTTTTTTTTTTAAAAAAGTAGAAAAATGTTATGAAAAAGTCTATTTTTCATGCCTGATTCTAATACTTTCAGTAGATTCAGCAGAGTTAACTTACAAAATGATTGAAGATTGAGATTACATTTTTCTTCTGATAGTGTCTCGAAATAATTTCTAAAGATTTCATCTTCGATAATCATATCAAAAACCAATAATTTAGTTTTTGATCAAGCATATATAATTATTCGAATTTTGCAGTACTTCATTAATGTTTGAATTTTCAAATAAAAGGACACATTTAATGCAGGAAATATATTTGAGTGCAAAACAAGCTTGAAGATTATTATCTATGGAAAAGTCATTCATAACTGCACGTATTTAGTGAAAAAGATTCCTTTTATTTTATTTATTTTTTTAACTTAATAAATCTCAGATTCTTACATTTTTAATTAAATACAGTTATGTTATGGCAAATGCAATTTTATTGGAGTAAATTTATTATCAGCATTAAAATAAAAAGTAAATTGGAATTTTTCTCACTTACAGATTTAAAAACAAACTCATTTAATTTAGTTAATGTTCTATTCCATGGGAGATATTTCACTAATTGTATTAGATTTACCAACAATAGGATATTTTGCAGTTAAGATAGAGAGCAGTTTGCTTTATTCTCATTCTTTTATTTCAGTTCTATCGACGGGCTTTCCTATTCTTCTCTTTCATTCAAATGCTCAATAAAACAAATCAGTTAAAGTGAATGCAAATAAAAGGAATCTTTTTTTATCCTCACTTAAGCTGTTTTCTTTTATCTTGGTATTCTACTCAATTCCAAAGAGTAATTCAAGAGATGTGAATAGCTTATCCTAAATACTGCTCTGCGATTGATTTTTTGCCTTAGTTGATATGTTAGGAACAATCCTTCTAGAATGAATCTAGAAATTAAGTTTTTTATTGAAATAATTTTTTGTCTTTTATTCTTATTCAACTTCCTATTCAACTATTTAATGATATAAAGCCCTATTTATATTTAATTATAAATTAAAATCGGAAAAATTATTCAAATCATGGTGAATAATTGTTATATTACGAGAGTAATTGTTCACATATGGATCCTAATATTATCATATATATCAGCATAAGTGAAAATAATTCAAAATATGATATTAGTGTAGAATGGTCTAAAATAATACAAAAATAAAGAGTTTAAGAAATCACCAAAATAAAAATTTAAAATTTTCATTTGTAAGGAAACATTTCATTGAGAACCCAGTCACTTATTTACAATGTAATCCACAAAATGAATGTATGTTATTATGTTAATTGATAGATAGGTGTTGGTATACCTATTTCTACATAAGAAAATCTAAATTTTGTTTATAAAAAATTGAATATTCATGAGTAAAATATTAGTCGTAGGCTCACAAAAGGGAAAGCCTAAGAACCGTTCAGCTTGAAAAATAAAAGGAAAATTTCATAGTGGAAAAGAAACGATTATATACTTAGTGATTGAAAGGTATTAATATTCACAATTTCATAGTTATGGCTATTTATTTATAAAAAAATATTTATGTCTGAAAATTGTTCCTATACTTATGCTTGGTTATTTCTTATAAACTTCTAACTTTTTATTTTTAAGTAAGTGTAATTTCTTGAAAAAAATGTTATTTCTTGGAAAATATTGTAAAAATATGTTGCTAATCTATATTAGAGAATATAAGATCTATTTTAGTTTTCATTTTAATATCTAACAGTGTGATTTGAGTGGGAAAAACCCATTTTTTCATCAACACTCTTTATTCTGTCCATTCGGACAAGAAAGAGAGAAATTACAAGAACAATATGAATTTAATGTACATATATGGACCAAATTTGATAAAATTTACTGTTTTCTTTTGAAATTTTGATAAAGCCAAGTAAATTTTCTCTAAAATATCCTATTCATAATTAAAAACTGAAATTTATTTTAACAAGTTTATTTTTCTGCAAATATTTTCCTTTATTTTTTAAAGTATAATTAATCTGAAACTTACGGAAAACTGGTCTTAACCGATTTTTAGTAGAAACTTATCGGGTTGCAACAAAAGTTATAGAACGTATTAACACTTTTTTAATTAAAAATTATTATATTATTTTCATATAACCTCCACATAATTTCTGCATAGCTTTAGATTGTCTTTTTCTAGTAATCAAACTATAATTTATGTAATTATGGATTTAACATGAAAGGCTGACTTGGAAATTCAAATCTTGGTTCTCAACGAAAATTTTTTATTTTAATTTTTTAAATACTTATGCTTTAATTAAAATTGTAAACGTGTTAATGTTGTTTTTTGTTTTAAATAATGTTTATCATAATTGTTAACGAAAACAACAAGTTTATGACTCTTTATGTGAGGATAATACATTCTGAGTTAAATAATGTTTCTTAAGACTGCATGTAAATTATTAAAAAATATGTTTTCGAATGAAGAAAAAACTTAAAAAATATTCTTAACAATTTACGTTTGCAGCATGGTTAGAGGAAGCTTTTTTTAAACTCATTTAAGTGATCAATTTTATTGATAGGATTCCTTTTTTTATTTGCACCAATTTTTTTATGGGTATATAACTATTTTATTATGTATTTCCAATTTAATAATTTATTAATCCTTATAAAAAGAAATTTTCAACTAATTTAACTTTTTTTGTACTTAATAATAGGGTATTTTTATTACAACAATGTTACATTCTTTTCAATGGAAATCAGTTTGCTTAAAAAATCTAATTCTTGACTGATAGAGTTTAAAAAATAATTCCTATTTTTTACTATTTAATATGTCAATATTCTAACTCAGCAATTTTCAAATGCTTTCTGTGTGGAAGTGTATAACTTTCAGAAGTTGATAGCGCCAGTAAAAGTCACTTCGCACTTTTAATCTATTTAGGGAAAACAAAACTACTGCTTCAAATGAAAATGCATTTTTAGTTTAGTTCTTCCTGTTAAATGCAAATATTAATACGAAATCCTGTATAAGATGTTTTAGATATACCTTGGTTTTTCTTAAATAACATTTACGAAATTTTAAGAGTGCATTCAAAATTGTCTTCAGCATTAGTACACTGAATGTGGATGAATTTTACAAAGACTAAATGTTTCAGGACATAAATTTCTCATAATCAATTAAAAAAAAAAAAAAAAAAAAAAAAAAAAAAAACATTTGGAGATCCATCTATCCCCTCTTCGAAATAAAAACGACCCATACATAAGATTTTTATAAACTTTAGATTAAATAGTAACCAAAAGTTATATGATCCTAGATCAAGTAAATCAGATGGAAGTTTTGTCACTTTGATGTGTTTTTATTCAAAAATTTAATTGTCAATCTTACTGAATGAGAAGACGCATGTTCATGGGTGAACATAAGTCCTCCAACATCGGTTCTTAAAGTATTTCTGGAAGACATTTAGCAATGTTATGTCAGATGCGATTGTTTTAGCGTTTTTGCAATTTGATATATTTGTCCACATCTATACTTTAACTTAAAAAAAAAAACGAATACATTATTTTAGATTATGTTAGTTACCTTATCATCATTACGTGACCCAAGGATTATCTTCGGACTTTAAACCTTTACTTCATGATGAACATTAAAAAAGTTGTATGTACATTTCATCATAAGGTATAATTTTAAAAATAT
The DNA here is from genome assembly GCA_026290005.1 of Latrodectus geometricus. Classification (NCBI taxonomy): domain Eukaryota; kingdom Metazoa; phylum Arthropoda; class Arachnida; order Araneae; family Theridiidae; genus Latrodectus; species Latrodectus geometricus. The sequence goes on from JAPDSC010028609.1 coordinate 140,070, forward strand.
TGCTTCAGCTACTATTTTTAATCAATTTAAGGGTTACTTTTTTATTGAATCTGGCATACTATTTTAGTGCTCTTAAATAATGAAGACCTCAATTGAAAACTAATTTTTTCACTAGCAGTTTTTCATGAATAATTTTATGTGAGGAGGTTGTTTGAGTGATAAGTTCTTGTTAATCAGGATTCAATGTTAGTTAGAGAGCGAATCTAGTATTTGAATTCATTTCATTCTGCCAATGATTTTATTAAAAAAAAAAAAAAAAAAAAAAAAAAATAGGTTCATTATTAAAATTAAAACATCGCCCCAAAATCCAATTTAAAGTAATTCCAGTTTTCTTAACAAGTCTAATAATATTCTTAGAATATATATATATACACTCTTGGCACATTACATTTAAAATATAATCCTTATGACAAATTTATTATTTAACTGTCACTCTATGGACATATTTTGCACATGAATACTAATAGCCACTGTTTAAAGTGTAAAATTTACAACGGAAATCATTATCTTTAATTACATTCTGATCAAATCAAATGAAAATTTAACCCTATAAAATTATGTGTATGTACAATATATACTATATATTAATTTTAATTTTGTTTAATATTAACACTAAATACATTTTCTTTTGCCTGCACGTTAAATAATATTTTTTTTTTCAATATTAGCCTTAAAAATAACTGTAATAAATAATAAATACGACGAAAAATATAATCATTCGTGTTTTTCAAAACATATTTATAGGAACAAATATTAATTAATTTAAAAAAATCTTATGTTAAGAGCTATGAATTCTATAATTATTCTCATTACATGCACATTATAACTAATTAATTATTAATGATATTATTCAAAAGCAAAAAAATTAACATTTTGTTGTTTTATAGATCTTGGTACCCAGAATATTTGGTTCTCCTTTTATTTATTCTGGGTACACTTATATTAAAAATAAATTTTAATTTACATGCATACTCATTTGTATTAATAAATTAACATTATGTTAATTAGTAATGATGAAAGTCAATAAATCTTACATTTAAAAAAGATGTTTTTAAACCAATAAATAGAGTAATCATTTTTTACCTCGTAAAAAATTAATTTTTAAAATAAAATTGTGAAAAATAAAAAATAAAAATTACTAATGGTTTTATAATAATAGAAAGGATGGAGTTTTACAGGTGGATATTACGGTTTCTGTTTTATTAAAGAAATATTTTTTCAATGGGAAAAATATTATTTACTTTGTATTTAAAAAATAAATTTTTTTCAATTTAATTTCTGATATTTTTAAAAGTGAATATTTTTTTTTTTTAATTTATTATTTCAATTTGCTTTTTAGGATGCGAAAAACTGCATAATTCCAAGTTAAATATTTTCTTACTACATAAATAGCGCCATCTATTAGAAAGAATCAGAAACTCAAACTACTTGTGAAATTTAACTTCGCCATAAAGCTTCTGAGTTAAAAAATATAAATAACTTGTTATTTTTAAGTGAAAAATTATCTAATTTTTATTCCTTAAAAATTATAAACTTTTTTTATATATTCAGAATTTAAATATAATCCAACAAAAAATAAATACTGAAATTTCAAAATTTTATTTTGAAATTCAAATATATATATAATAATTAGATTTGATATTTAACTATTTGAAAAATATTTCGGATTAAAAATTTTTATTTTTTAAGAATAATTAATTCAAGAACTATATACAAAAAAAAAACTTTGGATATTTTGTATACATATATAAGGAGAGTCAACAAACTTAGATTAAGAATGTAATTTTGTGAGTGGTAAAATGTTAAACAATAATTATATTGCATTTATAATAACATAAAATCCTTACCATAATTCTTTAAATAAGTATGCTTAGTCATATATATATAAATTATATGATAAAATTAATTTTCTTATATTTTAAAATTTACTTAAACTGAAATTCATTAAACATAAACGACGAAATAAATTTTTTGTAGCACTTTTTTATTTTTGTTTAAAAAGCATTGAAACTTTTTTCTGATTAAATTAAAAAGAAATAAAACTATATGAAATCAATTTCAGACAATGATTTTTTGCAATGATCATTTCACAAAAATTGTGTTTTATCAATTATACAAAATGAAAATTAAAGCATAAAATTTTATAATTGCTGCCCAAAATTTTTCACGAGTAAATAGTAATTAAAATGCTTTTTATTTACAGTAATTAAAAATTTGTTTAATAAAATATTACTAAGACAATAATAATGATAATATTAAACATTTTTAAAATTCAAAAAAACTTTACCCTTTTTTATGTTTTTTAGATTTCAAAAAAGATTTTTTTAAATCTTATTATTTTAATTATTTTATTTATTATTTATTAAACTTTACCAGAAGTTTACTAAATACTAAAATATATTTTCTTAAGTTAAAAAAATTTTCAATGATGCTATGAAATTATTTTTTGATATTTAAAAAGTCGTGTTAAATGGTGCTTTTAAAATATAGAATTTTGTTTTAAATATAAAAGTTCAGAATTGTGTTTATTTTATTTTGTTTATTAAAAATATGAACAAATCAATTTGAAAACTACATTACATTATTTCAATATATAATAAAAATTTAGCCTACGAAATTTAATACGCACATAGTGAGACATTTAAGTTTTTTTGCTTACGAAAATAGTGTTGCTAATACCAATAAACATTTAATAATTTTAATTATGAGGAATTATTTTAATTTGATTTTGCTTTAAATTTTTTTATTTTAATCAAAAGAAAATAAAGAAAATCGATGTTTTTTTAAAAATTATATTTCATAAAAGAAAATTAATATATCAAGTGATAAATTGTTAAAATAATTTCACAATAATTATCAAGAATCATTAAAAACAAATTTTAAAAATGTGATAGAAAGTTCGAAAAATTATTTAAAATAACAGTTTTTAAAAAATTTAATAACTTTGATTTTACTTCTGTTTACAGTTTAAAAACAAAGTGACACAGTTTTAAATTTTATTGCCTGTCTTTAGAGCGACTGCGACAGAGTAAGAGTTTGACAGTATTTTTTAAGCCCCTTGATCAATTTCAATATAAACTGTATCCCAGTTGATTACTGGGCTCTTCTTCCGGTTGAACAGGAAAAGGGGAAATAATTATAGGGTAGCAAAGAGCCTCGAAACAAGCAGTTTTCTAATTGAAAATAATATCAGAAGTAGCTGACAGGAATTTTGCTCACCCGCTCTTCCCTTCTTCAACTCCAATTTATTTTATTAAATTAGAGGCTAATGTGAAGAATAAAAGGAAGCTGAAAAAAAGGAGCAATTATCTTGTTATAACCATAGGAAAAAGAAAAAGCTTTCTTTTTTTTATAATAATTACTAAATTTATACACTGGAAAATTTAACTGTGATTAATATGTTAAGAAATCCAGTGTAATAGGTAATTTTTAGGATAATTTAAGATTTCGTAATTTCCATTGTGGAACGTTTTGAAATAAGAAAAATATGGAATTTGCAATAGATTTTCTTTTGTAAGCAATGTTTTTTATGAAATTTGAATGAAGTTGTAGATTACAATATTTAAAAACAATAATTGAATGATTTGATTTATAAAATTAAAAAATAATTAAACAGAATTTTCTAAAAATAGTATTTCCTATGACCGTTGATAAGAATAATATTCTTAATTATTTTTCTTAGAGAAAAGGCAAATGATTTTCTTAAAGAAATATTTTGTATTTGTCAAAAGAAAATCATTAATAAAAATATTATTTTTATCTGAGGAAATTTTAAACTAAGTTTTAGTTCTGAGTCAGAGTGAATTTTCTTTTTTATACAAAAGACTATTTGTCACCAACTGATTATTAATTTAACTTCTAATAATTAATTATAATTGTTCTTCAATCGAATTTTTTTACTTAATATGAACAAGAGATAAACGATTTAAAAAAAACATTTATTTGCATTATGATAATAATTTGCCCTAATAATATCATAATGCAAGTATTATTTTTACCGAAAGATATTTCACTTGCAAAGTCTGGGTCAAAAAAAGTAAATAACCTAAATTTGACACCTGTTAATAATTATTGTCCATAATAATCTACCAATTTATACAAACAACTCCTAACAATTATTGAACAGTGATATCTGAAATGATTTATATTAATGAATTACGAGGTAAACAATGTGAAAGTATTTTTCACATAACTATGCATTTAATTTTTTTATTAATATCATAATTTTAAAAACCATTTTCAGGTATTTAAAATTCATAATTTTAAATATCAAAAGTATATTTTAAATCTCTATAAAATATTAGGAAAATGTCATAAATTTGTCACAATTTTTTCCTTCTATTCTTAGCCTTACAGCCTTGCATTTCATCATTCGCATATAACTAAAACTAATCTTCATTCAGCCCAAAAAAGGCTGAATCAAATCAGCGGAGAGTAGAAACTGCATTTTTTTTATATACACGTACATATAAGAATTTTTTTCAGTGTACTGAATAGAAAAAAAAATTATTTTTTAGGAAACTGGAAGGAAGTATAGCATTTTGTGGGACATATGTGCTCCAAGAGTCCTACTAGGCTGAAAGCGTTACGTGGTTCGTGTCAGATCCCCGAACAATGGCTGCCAAGTCTAGCTCTAGGATGAAGATAGATGATGGTTCACGTACATACTCCACGGTACAGCTCGCCTCATCCCAGTCCTTCCCTCTCCCCAGTACAAAACACTCTCTTTTTAACCTCTCTACCTCATGATTTCACAGTTATGCTCTTTTTATTTTGGACAATAGGTAGGATTTCGATGTAAGCTTTCTTATTTAAAAACAGATTTACACTTCCTCACTCGCAACCAATAGTTATACTATAAATTAATGCCTATGGCAATTCATTTACACCTGGTTAAAATCTATAGTTGAAAACCAAAAATTTTATTTATCTACTATTTATTCTCAACATTAGTTTTATCATAATATACAAAAATAATGTGTACCACAAAATTATGAAGAATTTAAGATAGGAAATTCGTCTTAGAAAGTGTGACTAAATTTATTTCAAAATTTCTTAAATGTATTTATTTATGTAATTAAATTTTAGATTTCACTAATTTAATAAATAATTTTTCTAATAGCAGTTCTCAACAATTCATACTAGATAATTTTATACCATCCTTTATATTATTAACAACAATTACTTTTCATAAATTTATCAGCATTTGTGATTTCTCACGTTTATTGAATTTTGTAGGCTTTGTCCATATTTAAAAATATGGAAAATAAATAATTTGCTTGACACTTTACTATGCAACTGATTTCGAAAATATGTAACCAAATTTACGACCCAAAACAATTCTACCTTGATTTTTCTCTTTTCAGGATTAGAGATAAAGATCATTAGAATGTATTTCAATTGAAGCAAACAAAATAAAAAAAAATGTAGTTTATATTAAAACATTTATCTAGCATCTTTTAAATTAATTTTAACGAAAAATAAATTTCTATATACGGTGCAATTATATACACATAGTACAATAAACTTCAACATTTTTCTGTCTTTAAGAAAATAGTCAAGATTGTGCGTTAACAAAAGAGGTGCTTTATTCGTACATCTTAAACCAAAATGGGTCATCACATATCTCATATGTGATGGATCATTTCGCTATGCAGCTCTCATATTTATACAATTTATATATTTCTTAGGAGATCTACATCACATATTTAGTAGTATCATTAAGTTCTAATAAAAACTATCACTAGAAAAAGTATATCTTCTAGCAAGAGAAAAATTTTAACAAATAAATAAAAGCTTAACTTATAAAATAGTGAAATTTAGAAATTCAGTGTGTAAAGTTGTTAGACGAGAAAAATTTATAGATTTATTCTTTCTCGCTCTTTCTAATACTTCATGTTTTAAAATACATATCAAGTATGCAATTTAACTTTTCCTCAGGTATCAATGAAACAAGTATAGTATTTGAAAATGCATGTTTAACAAACATTTCAAAATATTGAATCCATTTCAAAATGTTTTTGTCGGCATTAATAATTACTATATGCATATAAAATGATTTGTTAATAATTTTATATAATATAAACAAAATTACTTTTTTTATTAAATTTATTGACACATTTTTATTTTTCTATGACAGGACTTCATTCTCAATGTTCTTAAGTGTTTTACAAAAAGTTAAGCCAAAAGGAATAGTCTCATACTGCTTTTAAAAGAATATTTATTTTTACAATCTATTTAGCATATTGCTTTAAATTCACTTTTTATAATTCTAATGTATTTAATAGAAATTTATTGATTAATCGAATAATTGATTTAAAGGAAAATAAAAATGCGTTTCTACGTAAATGGAAACATTTCAGAATTGTATTATTTTTATAAATATAAAATTCACCGTAAGTTTGTAAATTTAACCTTAATATATAATTTTGCAAAATACCTTGTAAATTTAAATAATACTATAAAATGAGGAATGTAACGGCGCAGTTCATGAAACAGATGATACGTAAATTAAAGTAAAAGTAACTAAAGTAGGCTTCTAATGTTTATATAGTGTATAAATTATATCAATTTTGGAAATAAAAAATTTAAATAATAAAAAAAAACTATTAAGAATTCTGTTGAAAATTTTGTAATAAATATGCTTATGTTTTGCTTCTAATAAATAGGCTTTATGTATATTGCCTTCTCTAGTTTCCTCCCAATAAAGCATACATCAATTGACACTTTTTATTATCATTTGTAGATACTTCCTCGACATTTGATCATTGTTTAGGACATCACATTTATATCTCCAGCTCATATAATGTCACTGATTAGGACCAAGATGAACTTATTTTTAACGACATACTCCGTTATACCATTCTTATTTTGCTTAAAATATATCTAAAGTGTGTATAAGATCATGAAAATGAATTTATCATGAAAATTTATTTTATATAAGATTAATGTATTTCATCGTCATTTTAACAAGTATTGAGTATTTGTAAAAGTATGTTTCTTCTCTCAGAAAAAAAATTCCAATAAATATAATAATTCTTCCAATGTAAAAATGCTTTTATTCACATTCCATTTTGATTTATTGTGAAAGACACATAATTCTATTAAGTAATTAAAATTTATAACTATGAAATGTAAAGACTTAAATTAAGTTGTTTAATGTTATAAATTAGAGGCAAAATTATTGAAATTGAAAATATAATTTATTAATTTCCTTTTAAATAATGTTGTAAATAAAAAGTATTTGTAAATAGTATATATAATTGATAAAAATGGCTAACATATAAATCTTGATTAAAATGCCTACTATATGTAAGCTTGCATGTAAAATATACTCATTCGATTTACATACCATATATAAACCAAATTTATTTCAATTTACATTAAAATTTCTAAAATTAATTATTTTAAAATAAACTATTATATTAAATTTTTAGGCAATGTTAATTAATGGCATTGTAGTTAAAAATGATTTATTCCAATTTTCTTTTAAATATCGTTAGAAATAAATCATTATTTGTAATAAATTATAAATAACTGTTACAAATAATGAATTCTTAAGTAAAAATAAATAAAACATCTGTTGTGCAAATAGTGTATCATTTAAATGTTTGAATTCGATTTCTATTTGTTATTATATATTAAGTAAAACTTTATTTGCATTAAACTAAGAATGCATTCAAAAATTATCAATTTGCACGCTTATAATGGATAATAATGCTGTAAAAAATATTTTGAGATGGATGAAAGAAATATTTTTTCTTAAAATTTTGAAGATATGAATTGTAACAGCATTTTGTTAATACTAGTAATCTGATTACTTGTATTAACAGAATGATCTTAAGATTCTCAAGTCATGTACATTTATGATTCGACAGTACCGATTGAACAAATGAAAAGTATTCTAAATATACATGGACATTTAAAAAGGTTTCTTATTATATTTTTTTAAATATAACTATATAAAAATTATTTTAAGGTCATTAGATAATTTAACACATATTTTTAAAATATGCAAATTACAATGGGGAATTATTGTACACATTTTGTATAGTATATAATATAATTAAATTATGTTACGAGTTTTGTTGATATTAAGAAAAAAACTTAGCTTGACTGTCAAAACATAAAATTTCAGAATTTTACAACTAATTTTTAAACATTCATTAAATTATTCTAATGGCAATACTATAAGCAATTGAAAATAAAAATGATTTACTGTAAAATCTTGGTTAAAAAACATATTTCTTCTTAAAAAAGCATTGTAGATACAAATCTGAATGCATCATTCTGTATAAACTATTCCTCCCACTAAGTTTGAATACGAAGAAATCAAGAAAGCTAAAAATGAGTTGTCTCAAATACTCTCTCTCTCTCTTGTCGAGGCTAATTTGTAAAGCTCTGTTGTAATAAAAGAGATGACGAGAAAACTTCAGCGCGAGGTAATTCTTAAAGAACAAATGGAAAGAGGGAAAACTTCGTGATTTCTTCCAGAGTTAATAAGGACGATGAGCATTTTCCTATTTACCTTAATCATCGCGCAATTACATAAATCATTTCCGGGGGAAATACACAAATTGCATTCAGGAAAAATAGTTAGAATAAAATGTATTAATGTGACATCGTATCTTGAACGCATTTATTACTGGTATAACTGTCGAATTATGATACTGGCTATTTAATTACTCCCTATATAAATGAAGGAATTTTTGTTTCCAATTTAAATATTGAGAATGTTTTTAATGTATAAATATTCTAAACATATTTTTTTACTTTCATGCAATAGGGACTACATTAAAATAGTGAAAAATTAAGTGTATGAAAATAGCAATTATTTAAGTTCCTTATATATGATTACAAATATCCTACACGCTTTGCCTGTGTTGCACGACAAACAGCTATGCTATAGACTAGTTTGAATGAGATACTTCCAAGGATGCCCCAGACAATGTTCACTACCACAGCAGTAATTCTCTATACGTGAGTGCAATTAGTGATGTCTAAAACCTGGTATAGAAACAAAGCGAAAAATGAATATGGTGTTTCACATAACTCTAAATAAAAAGTCTCAAATTGTCAGATCAAAAAACCTTTGGACCCACAAAATCCTTTCTGTATATTAGTCATCATCATTCAAGTGTTATCATTTTGGTATTGTGATTAGAGGATATTATTTATTTGAAGGGATACAAGGCGTCAAAATCAGAAGAATCATTATTAAATTTTCCATATTTTGTAAAAAGTTATAATTTTAATATTTGGAAATCATTTATGATAATTTTATATGAAATAACGCGAAATAAAATTTTGCGCTAAAAATTTAAAACTCCATTTCGCAATTGTATAATTTTTATTACAATTGCAAAGTTTATAAATAAAAATCAGCATCTAAGGAATTGCTTCAATTTTTTTTAATTGACATTTATTTATTATATTAAAATATATACAAATGCGTTACTTAAGTACTTCTATTCTTTTTTTACTTATTTTTGCATTTTGATGAAAAATAATCAATTAAATAGTATAACTACAATTACATTGGTAATATTAGAATTTTAAATTTCTTTTAAGCATATAAAACCGAATAAATGCATTGTGAGACAAAATTGCAAGATTGTAATTTACAATGGATAAAGTTTGTAAATCAAAATTTTACCAATCTATTTTAATAGCTATATCCTTTGTAAATTACAATCTTGCAATTTCGTCTCATAATGAATTTATTCGGTTTTATATGCTTAAAAGGAAATTTAAAATTCTAATACCAATATAATTGTAGTCATAATATTTAGTTGATTATTGATCATCAAACTGCAAAAATTATTGATAAAATAAAAAAAAAGTATAGAAGGGCTTAAATAATACATTTTAGTATATATTTTGATAGAATAAATAAATGTCAATTAAAAAAATTTAGACAATTGCTTAGATGTTTATGTCTTTTATTTATAAACTTCGCAATTTTAATAAAAATTATATAATTAGGAAATGCAGTTTTAAATTTTTAGTTCAAAATTTTATTTTGCATTTTTTACCATCTAATGTATTTACGAGCATTATTTCCTTTTGTAATTTTTGACTTACTTCAAATTGGAATAGGTGACTTAAAAATTCATTTAAAATTGCTAAATTATAATTTTAAAAAAAAAAGCTATAAAAATGAGCACCCTGTTATATGATTTACGAAATACAAAGTGAGCAATGTTTAAGGCATTATTCAGTAAATCATATTGAAGAATAAGTACTTTCCACCGAAAAATATATCATGCAGTTTTGTTCAATAGGGAACAACCACAAATAAAAACATGTAGTAATATAAGTCTTGCAATAATTTTGGAAACAATAAACATAGTTTAGTAAATTAGTAAGAGCTGTCGAAATAACGTTATAATAATTAAACACGTAGATTCTTTTAATAAGAATTTTCAAGATCTTTAATGCCAGATATATATATATATATATATATATATACATTTCAGATTATAATATTCAGAAATAATAAGAAAAGAAATCATTAAAAATCGTACAATTTTAGCCTCATGTTTTCTTCAAGAATTAAACGCATTTTCACAAAAATAAATCACAAAATTTGCTAAGAATGTTAGAAATATTTCAACAGCATTTGAAATTTGTTATCAAACTTTATATTAATTTAAAAATTTGTAGTTAATAAATAAAGGCTATAATACAGCCAACTTCAATCTTCAAATCAATAGCAAATGAAATTTAGAAGTAAGAAACAATTAGCTAGAATCAATATCTAATTTCAATTTATTTTAAACAAGAACAAAATTCAAACCACAGCAGTTGTATAAGATGCGTACTTTCCAAAATGCGGAAATGACATTTTATGCTAATTTCTTTGGAAGTCGTTAGCATAATGTGTTGCACCAGAGAATTTTGAAAGTCGTTTTCTACATTTTTACGTTTGCCAACTTATAATCCTGAGAGAAACAGCTTAGCAAAAGAGAAATGAGACAAGTTTTATCTTATCTCAGTAAATTTTAGCTAGATATTGCTAGATTAATTATAATATATTTGTGCACACTATAAAATATAGCAGAAGGGTACAATTACTCTAAAAATAAGATATGCAAGAGAAAATCTGCATTAAATGAAAAAATAAAAGAAATTATTTCCACTAGCAACAGTAAAATATTGTCAAAAATACAAATTTCTCATTTCTTATTCATTAAAGTATCTAACACGATACCTGCTTAATGTTTGAATAAAAACGTTAAATTTGTTTAAATTAAATAAATAAAAATATAGAAAATAAAAGTGAAAGGTGTTCTTTGTCACAATCAGTAATTACAACGTCAAATGAAGCTCAAACTTTTCAGATTGAAAAAAATGGAAATTAGATAGCTGTGATACTTATATATTTAAAAAGGATTTTAATAAGAGGGCAAATTAAACAATAAATAAGCTAGTGAAAAATTATTAATGAGTGGCATATTTTCTATTAGGTTTGAAACATATCCTTGAAATACACAAACCTTAATATGGCAGCAAATATTCTTCAAATTGTGCATTAAGTCTTTCATCCCATTGTTTTAGTTTAATTTGAATACAATTGAAGGATCATTCATTAAGATAACGCTTTATTTTCCAATACAATTATGTTTCATTAAAAAAAAATTAAATTTGTAAAAAATAAGAGTGAAGTTCTCATACACTAGAACTAAAAAAAGTTTATGACCATTTGAACTTTCTTTTTAGTAACATTAAAAAACATTATTTTCTAACTAATAAATGATATTAAAATTATAGTAAAAACAAATGTTAATAAGAAAAAATTTTATGTATTCACGAAAATTGATTAGTGGGTACTCGAAGAGAATATTTTCTCTCACCAACTAAATTGGTACACAATTACTTTTTAAATTTTAATTTATTTTCTTTTATCAAAAAATCAAATACATTTATAAACTCTTAACAGAAGAGTTTATAAATGTATTTGATTTAGAATCTTATTTGGAAGAGTTATATTTATAGATATCTTTAATACTACATATAAGGTTTTGCACGTTAGTAATTTAAATGATTGTTCAAATATTTTTCCCTCAAACAAATTGTTTCCTTGTTCATGTAATGAATATGGATAAACAAAATACAGAATAACCAACAAAAGAAAAACATTGATTTGTTGCTGCTCAGCTATGAGAAATTTTTAGCTATTATCAACCGAATAAAAAATCTCAAGATGATATGAGATTAATAAATTCGGACTGAATTAATAAAACAAAAAATCAATCATTATACTAATTTTTTCTAATAATCAATGTAATGTTACAACTCAACGAGTAAAATGCTTTGCTTGTTCAAAATGCATGAGTTATTATATTGAGCACGTTTTTTTGTCTACGATTGTAAAGTTATGTTTTTAATTTTGTTAATTTTCTGTAGCATTTTAATGTATATAAGTCTTTCAGTTAATTATTTTTATGAAAAAGACGTGTAACATATTATCACATCATTAATTTCAAGGTGACAATTTTCAAAATTTTCTTAAATATTTGCTTTGTTAATTTCCTTTAATAATTATAGTTTTGGATAACATGCATTATCATGTTTATAATGAAGCTTCCCAACCTTTCTAGTGATTAGTGTAACTGACTACGGATGGGGAGGACCTGGGTTCGAATCCCGGCTCGGGCATGGATGTACTTTCTCTTTCTCTCTCTCTGTGTTTCTTGTCCTTTCCTCAGATGATGGATGAATGTGGCCCGCCCTATAAACGGATTTGTGGTGGTGTGGGCGATGCTACTCGTACCACCGTGACTTGGTTCACAAGTGGGCACCGGGTAACGATAAAATGAGTAGCAGTTTCCGGTCTTGTAGCGGCAAATGGGTTAATGTACTTACTTGTTCACCATTAGAAATAAAAAAAAAAATGTTTATAATGATAAGTGTTTAGGGATTATTCGTACCTGAATAGATCTATAATTTATATATTAAAATTAAAACACAATTGTTTTATTACTTAACGTACTACAACTTGACTTGCCAATAATTAATAAAGATTGTCATCAATATTTTATGGTCTCAAAAATGATCTTTATATAGATCATCGTCCTAGTTATAAAGTTTATGAGTAGATGAAATTTTCCTTTTGAACTAAAAAAAAATAAAACATTTTACATTTAAAACGCGATTGATATAAATTCGTTCCTTATTTCACTCAAAAAGTTTCTAATAAATATGAAACTCTTTCTTTCTACTAAATTTCAGTAATCAATCAAGAACAATTTTACACAAATTTTTCATGAAGATTGTTGGAACTTATTATTAGAATACATATCAATTTTACACATTACAATTCAGCTTATTATTATTAACGTTCTTTCTCATAAAATACCCAAACTTTTGAAATGCTAGTTGCATCTTCTATAGAAATTGATTAATTTATTATTGGAGCTATTATCTTTTGTTGCGATATAGATATTGAAAAATGCTTTACCACCAAATTCATTTTCAAATAAATTGTTCCAACCATTATAGTGTTAAATTTTTTTACACAGGCTTTGAATGTAACTTTTTATCTGTTAAGTTTTGTTTTGAAACTTCTAAGACTATAAGATAACTATGTTGGATTTAAAATCATATTCTCAGCCAATAAAAATCACTATTTTTATTCAGATTTAACATAAAGTTTTTATTCTTGAATAATCAATGTATAAATTAATATAGAATATATCACAGCAAAACATTTTACACACAAGTAAAAAGTTGTTTGAAGTAAAAGTCAGTAAAAATAACTGTTTGAAACTTTTGAAAACTACCCGCTTTTTTTCATTCTAAATTCAGAACTTGAGAAAACTCCTGGTTTGAACTAATCTTTTATCAGCTATCATTTTGAACACATTTGAAATAACTATAAATTGATGATAATAATTATTAGGGCACATGATGTTTATAATGCACTTTATTTCAACAAAATATTAATAAAGAAAATAAAATTTTCGCCTTTTAAATTTCTTAAAAAAATTTTTAAATTTTGCTATCGTATAAAAATTTTAATTTTTGTATTTTTCTATAAATTATAGAATTATGTTTAACCTCATAAAATTCTTTCATTTTTTATTTTACTTTAGTTCAAGCATAATTAGTCATGATCTAATGCTACTTTTTATTAATTTTACTTTTATAAGATTCTTCTCTCTTTTTTAGCCAGCTTTAGTATCTAGAAAAATGATGATATTGTAATCAAATTGATAAAGACATTGCTTTAGAGATATTTTTAATAAAATGTTTTATTTTCAGCCAAATATCATCTGAGATGGTTTACGAAGCCTAATCTTGATAAAGTGGCTTGTGTACATTAGCTGCTGTAATTTCTGGAAAAAAACGTCGTAGCGTCTACTGCTATTTATAAAATGGGTAGAAGTAGGTACAATTATTGGCATTAATATCAGCATTAAAACAATTTAAACTGAAATTCCCGGAAAATGAGATTGTACAACTAGAAAATGAATGTGACGACTTGGCAGGCTTCAGATATTTAGATTCTAATTTACATAAACATTTGTGAAATATTTTCTTTTAAAAGATAAACAAATTTTGCAAGCTTCGAAGATATACAGTTTGCTGTGATTATTCACATCAACAAAGTGAAAATTCGTCCTTCATTTTAATATTTTGTCGTTCTAATGTATATTTTTTGCAACATAATAAAATAATTATGGATATAGAACTCTTTTAGAAAGTAATTATACATATATTCGCAAATATTATATACACATATATTTTTCTTAACTTAAATGTCTTATAATCATGACTAAGATCACGATTTTGCGATTATAGCAATGCTATTCACAAATTTAATTTCCCGCAGCGTTTATGGTGATAAGGTATTTTTCAGCAGTTTAAATTTTTAAGACATTTTTCTCAAGAGTGGTGCTTTTGCTGATCCAGCATTTCTTCCAGAAATTATGGTAATTGCCTTTTAATGATTCCCTTGAAGTATAGAAAATTGGAGTGAAAATATCTGCTTAAGTAGAGACACCAACTTTTGAACCTTAATTTAAATATATGATTCGAGAATAATGTATATGACTTATATATAACCCACAAATATCTGAATTACTAAAACATAATTCAAAAATTTTGAATCAAGACTATATGGGGAGGGATTACGTTAAATCGAAATTAATTTGGGCTGCCATAATTATTGTTGTATAATAAGTCAAGGGTAAGGAAAATGAATAAAAACTTAATATAGTAATCCAAGTAAGTTTGTAAATATATTTATAGTGATATCCAATATATGAACTTAGTAATCTCTGTTGCGTAATAATATAAAATATCTACTAAAAAAAGTTGAAAAAATAAAGGAAAAACTTCAAGCAGCATTTATTTTAAGAGAAAACTTACTGCGTTAAATTTATAAATTATAAGTTCCGCAAGAATATCAGAGTATTACTGTTGATAACTATATCAAAAATATCAATATAAACATCGTAAATGTTACAAAGAAAGAAAGAATTTTCACTGTAAAAATTAGAATAAGGAATATAGAAACGA
This sequence comes from Latrodectus geometricus, assembly GCA_026290005.1. NCBI lineage: Eukaryota > Metazoa > Arthropoda > Arachnida > Araneae > Theridiidae > Latrodectus > Latrodectus geometricus. The sequence goes on from JAPDSC010028609.1 coordinate 155,595, forward strand.
AAAAATATTTTCATTGACATTATTATACAGAATATATATATATATATATATATATATATATATATAAAACTATGGGATAGGATCTATTGAGGTTTGTAATATCTAATTTTTTTAAATAAAAATAATTTATTTTCTGTATTTAAGAAATTAATAAGAAAAAGGGGATATAATAACTTAATAAAAGTAAGTTACTAGAAAAATCCCAAAAATACCCAGAAAATTATTTACTACCTTGAAAAACATGTTAAAAATCCTTATGAAATACAAAGTGAAAAATATAATATTTTAAATAAGCAATAGAACAAATTTTCATGTAAATAAATATAATCAATTGAAATAGGAAAATACTATAAAACAATAATTTAATAATTTTAACAAATTATTTAATTATATAAATAAATGTTTAAGAAAAATATAACGGTTAAAATTATTGTTATAAATCTTTAATAATAAAAAAGTAAATATGCTGTTTAATTATTTTTTCTTTCCTACAAATTTGAACTCACTGAGATCAATATATAAAGGGGTAGTTTAAATTTTACTTCCATGGTTATAATTTATAATGTAAACATATTTAAATGGTAATATAAATATTTCGTGTTAAAATAAGTGTATTAATTTCTTCAATATATTTTATATTATACTTATTTGAGAACAAAATTATTATTAAAATGGTTTAATATTCTATCATAAACTATTTCAACATTAGTTTCTAATGTGATTTCCCTTGATATGTGACAGTTTGTGGTTGGAGTAGATTTCCATTCCGAGAATAGAGTGCTCATAGCGATTTAAAATCACTATGAATAAGTAGCTCTCTATCGAAATAATCTCCGATTGCAAAATGTGATCGCTGAAGGGCAACTACTGACACACATGTGCGTAAAAATATTATATATATATATATATATATATATATATATATATATATATATATATATTTCATAAGAAAGGATGGAGATGAATCTATAATCACTTCATTCTAAACAAAGCTTTTAGTTTTTTTTCATTTACAAACATTTTTTCAAACTCTTACTAAGATTTACTATTCTACCACTTATTTAAAGTTTAACGTGATTAAAAATGGTTTGCTATGACTATTGAGGTAAAAAATAGACAAATAAGTTTTACATATTTAATTATCTATTTTTTACCTCACATAATATTTTACTGAAAAAAAAATCAGTAAAATATTAATTTTTTCTTATTATATTTTATACTAGTTAAGTTTCAAATCTTCAAACTCGAAATTTTGTATTTATTAAATAATCTTTGACTTAAAATTATTTTTGCTGCATCCGAAAAAGCTTATAATTTAGATAATAATAGGGAAAATTTAAACTAAGTTAAGTTGTTAAAATATAACAGTTAACTACACTACTGGCCATTAAAATTGCTACATCAAGAAGACGACATACTACAGACGTGAAATTTATACGAAAGGAAGATGGTGCTGTGATATGCAAATGATTAGCTTTTCAGCGCATTCGGACAAAGCAGGCGCCAGTAGCGACACCTACATTGTATTTAAATGAGGAACTTGTTCAGCCGGTTCCTCATACACAAATTGCATTTGAACGTTGTTGCCTGGTGAAAAGTTGTTGTGATGCCTCGTGTAAGAAGGAGAAATGCGTACCAACACGTTTCTGACTTTGATAAAGGTCGAATTGTAGCGTACCAGGATTGCGGTTTATCTTATCGTAGTCTTGCTGCTCGCGTCGGTCGAGATCCAATGACTGTTAGCAGAATATGGAATCGATGGGTTCAGGACGGTAATACGGAACGCCATGCGGGATCTCAACGGCCACCTATCACTAGCAGCCAAGAAGACAGGCATATTATCCACATGGTCGTAATGGATCGTGCAACCATGTCACGAGCCGTGAGTCAAGAAACGGGGTCGTTTGGAAGACAACAAGTGTCTGCACGAACAGTTCGACGACGTTTGCAGCAGCATGGACTCTCAGCTCGGAGACCATGCGAGCTTCCCTTGACGCTGCGTCATAGACAAGAGCGCCTTCAATGGTGTGATCAACGACGAACCTGGGCGCACGAATGGTATGACGTCATCTTTTCAGATGAATCTAGGTTCTGTGTACAGCATCATGATGGTCGCATCCATGTTTGGCGGCATCGTGGTGAACGCACACTGGCAGCGTGCATTCGTCATCGTCATACTGGCCCATCACCTGGCGTGATGTTATGGAGTGCCATTGGATACACGTCTCGGTCACCTCTTTTTCACATTGATGGTGCTTTGAACAGTGCACGTTATATTTCTGGTGTGTTACAACCCGTGGCTCTATCCTTTATTCGAGCACTGCGAAACCCTACGTTTCAGCAGGATAATGCCCGACCGCATGTTGCCGGTATTGTACGGACTTGATAGGGAACATGTTCGGTTGTTGCCCTGGACAGCACGTTCTCCAGATCCTTCACCAATAGAAAACTTGTGGTCAATGGTTGCCGAGCGACTGGCTCGTCACCAAACGCCAGTCACTACGGTTGATGAACTGCGGCATCGTGTTGAAGCTGCATGGGCATCTGTACCTGTACATGCAATCCAATCTCTGTTTGACTCAATGCCTAGGCGTATAACTGCTGTCATTACTGAAAAAGGTGGTTGTTCTGGGTACTGATTTCTCAGGATCTATGCAGCCAAATTTTTTGAAAATTTAATCACTTGTTATTTCTAATATAATATATTTGTCCAATAAATATCATTTTGTTATCTGCATTTCTTCCTGGTATAGCAATTTTAATGGTCAGTAGTGTATTAAATGTAATACGATATTCAAATTTAAAAAAATAATGTTTTTCCATAATAATTTTGGGAAAATTCTCATTGTGCTCTTCATATGAATTTATTTGATATTAGCTCGTTATACATGAATCCTAATTTAATGATTTAAATGAACTGTAATATAAAAGTCTCATGATAAATTTTTGACAGATTTAAAACCTTAAAATCATAACGTATATATATATTGAGGGTGGTTATAGTTACATTTTCCCTATAAACCTAATATTACAGCTCAAACGGGTGAAAGGAAATTAACGAAATTTTGTATACATTCGAAATACGCTCACAAAATTTTAAAAAAATAAAATTGAGTTCCAAAATATCCTCCAGAGGGCGCATTTTTAGGAAAAAACATAAAATTCAATAACTGACCAAAATGGTATATAGAAATAATATTAACAATGCAGAACAAGAATTATAGGTAATAAAATGCAAAACTGTGAAAAGTTGTCAATTGTAGAAGAAAAATGTCTAAATTTGTATGTTTGGGAAAAAGAGGAAGGTTTATGCAAAACAGATTAGGTTATAAATCGCTTGCAGAAGTTGTCATACTTAATCGATGTTTCGGGATTAATAACGGTCTCTTTAGTTGAACATCCGTCTTGGTCAGCAGTTTGTGAATCTCGTCATAGAAAGAATCCTACGTAGTTTGTAATTCATTGGACCAATATCTATTAAAGGTATCTCGGACATGAATAAGAGGTTTGAAGAAACTAGGAAATTTGGAGTTCACCTTGGAAGAGGCCATAAACGTATCACACCAATACTTGTTAATACCTTCAAGATAGTAATTTAAGAACAGTCACAGAATAAGAGTTTGGGTACAGTTACCCGTGTATAGTTTCTTGAAAGTGGTTATTCTCCCAGCACCCTTTGAAAAGTGCTCAGAAACATAATGTACTACTTCTCATACATGATCCGACTTTCCCAAGGAACTGTTTTAAAGGGATAAGTTATGACATCTCTCATTAGCAGTTAGTTTTCTCAGTAGAATAAATATTGATTTGGCATGGTTTTGGAATATTCTATGGAGTAACGAAACTCTTTTCTATCTCAATGGGACAAGTAACACACAGAATTGTCACATTTGAGCTAAGGAAAATCCACTGATCCACCATGAAATTCTTCTACTCACCAAACGTCTCTGTCTGGTGTGGCTTCACTGTGTCATTCATGATCAGGCCTTTCTTTTCTGAGGAAATCTGTGAACGTATGCCAGTCACATATTCCATCAGGTTACCATAACGTGCTGCAGACGTTTGTTGTGCCACAATTACAGCAAGAAAGAGTCCTTACATCGACCATTTTCATTCAGGATAGTGTACTCCCACATGTCCACGGGTCTGTGGACATGTGGACATCTATTCATCCATCACTTCACATAGGAATCTACTATTAGTCGTCCTTTTCTTAATCCATGCTCACCATGTTTTCCGAATCTAACCCCAAGTGATTTCTGGTTATGTAGTGAAAGTGTTGTAATGTAGAATGACTTAAAGAACTCAATAACTCTTCCTGTGTGAAGCCTCATAATTGATCAGCTACTATTTACTGTTGAACACACTGCCTATCGGCTTGAAAGTTTGCAGTTGTATGAGGATGGTCACGTGGAGCACCATACTTAAATCGTCCTGGACGTGATTGACAACTCCTTCTCTTGAGCAATTTCCTCTTAATCCATTCTTGTTTCTGAAAACCGAACTTTTTGTTTCTCTCTGATCTATATTTAATGTAGTTCGATGATAAGTTGATCAAAAAGTTGTCAATAAATGTTAATATTGTTTCTGTATTCAATCTTGCAGTATGTTAAATTTCATCTTTTTGAGGGTACATTTTTCATCAAAACGGTATCCCCTGATAAAAAAAAAATGTAAGACTCAATTTTTGTTCAAAATTTCGTGAGCACATATCGTGACTAGCCCATATACGAAATTCAGTTGCATTCGGTTAACTCGTTTGCGCTGTAGGATACCGTTTATAAGTGAATTTTAGTTATAACAACTCAGTATAAATCTATATATTGTGTGTGTATATATATAACATTTATTTTTATCATATAATCACATTCAGTTCATAAATATAAGTAAACATAAATATACTTTCATTTTTTTAAACATTGTGTCACATTTTATTTTAAAGTGTGAGTAATATTAAATTTTTAAGTATATTAATTTAGAAAAAGTAGTATACATGACTTCTTCCGTATTACCATGAAAACAGATTCAGTGCCTTATGTTTTCATTAAAATTGCTAATTCAAAGCAACAGTGAAAGAAATTTTTTTTAAGCGTAGTAGTTACCTGTTTTCTTATAAAAACAGCAATCTAGTAATAAATACTTTTTTTCTTATCAAAGGTCTGAACTTTACTTAAAATATTCTAATATTATTCTAAAATATACACTATTAAATTTTATAACATAAAAGTTTTATTTCCTGCAAATTTAAATTAGAACTAACATCCCTTGTGGGTTTAGGAGTGTGTGCTTTTGTTGCAATAAAAAAAAAAATTCCCGCTAAAAAGTTTTGTTTGCATGCATACTAGTATTTTTTTTCCCCCCTTACCTTTACTATTTAGTTGCCATGAGGTCTCTGTATCAATGCCTACCCACCTCGTAAAAAGCCAGATAAATGCATCTTCCGTGACTCTAAGTCATAAATTTTCACTGACACGAATGGAAACGGATCTTTGTGTTCCTTTTACCCCACCCCACCTCAACCTACAGGGTTACCGCTTATCGGGATTTACCCATTCTATACAGCTGGTGCTCCCCTACTCAATTATCTGTCCCAATTAAATTGGTGATAAAACTTGGTTAGATCACGTGGTTCCCTTTCTCCAGCAAAAGGCAAGCAAACGGCCAGCAAACATTTCCTTTACTGCACCTGGTGATGGTAGAGAGTAGCAGAAGTTGGTTTTGGAGCAGTTCTCAGTCCCAGATGTCTACAGGACATTTCCAGTACTGCCAAATGAGTAAGTCTATGGTTTCTTCTTTTGTCTAAGATTCTTATACCAACCTTTTCCTTAAGTTTGTTATTTACATAGGAGTAATAATACTTACATAAGAGTAATATTACCTTAAATTATCCCAGCAATATAACCAAGAAAACCTTGAAACCTTTGAATTAGGTTTCATGGTAATAAAAACTTATTTAAGTGATCCAGTAATTGAAATAAAGTAATTGCTAAATGATTGACTTTTGGTGGGATCTTCATGCTTTTTGTTGGTCAGAGTATCAATAACATTTGTAGAAAATCATCGAGAGTAAAATCAAAAGGAAATAAGTGGTATAAAATGTAAGTATTCACTCCAAGGAAGAACAATTTGTAAAAAACTATTCATAATCATTCTTCCTATAAAGCGATACCTGCGGTAAGTAATGTAGGCTTTATTTTCTAATTACAATTTATTTTTTATTTGTTCTACAGTTTTTCTAATTTCTTGATACCTTCTAAAAGATGATAATGACATAAATTTAAGGAATATTCCTCTTGTGGCATTTCAATTGCATTTGAAACACTAATGAAAATTCCGTATATATATATATATATATATATATATATATATATATATATATATATATATTCTAATATATTACTAAGACACAAATAAGAAAATAAAATGTGTAATAAAATGTATAAAATTATAAAATTTATTGAGTTATATTATTACTAAAACTATCACTGCGATTTTATATTATAGTGTAAAGATTTTAATTAATTTTTTTTATTTTACATAACTATCAATGCATCAGTAAGATTATTTGAAATGTGTTATCAATTGCAGTTAATCGACAGCTAATTTCAACATTGTTAACATTAACGCTGGATACTCACTTGTGTTTCCAATTATAATCACATTGCTCTTAAATGTCGTTCTGATGTATTATAATTTCTAATTTGAAAAAAATATTATTTAAATTCCCCTAAGAAATGAGGTTCTATACATTATTTCGGATATTTATATTTTTATTTTTCTCTGAAGGAAAAGTATTAAGCTATTTTTTTCATTAAGGGGGAAAAAAACTTAAGTTCTAAATTCTAGAAAAAATTGAATGGATGTAATAAATTGAATTTCATAACGTTTACTTAAAGTAAAATGGGTAAATCAATATTTTGATTCTTAATATAAGGAACAGTTCTCTTCCTTTTTCCTGTTGAAGCAAATTCATTTATTTATAGAGTATATGAATACTAAGTACCAAATGTATCATCAAAGTCAAACAAAAACAATAATTTTCTTAATTCTTAGAAATTAAAAAATAATTCTATACTATTATAAAATTCTATTTTACAAAAATAGAAGAACTAGCATGTAAAAAAACACATGGAATATAAAAGGTGATAAGTTTTGACGTAGAACAAGAATTAAGCCCTTGATAGGAGAACATAACCTTGAAAGTATTTAAATATAGCAATCACCTTTAATCTTTGCGAAAACGGCCCAGTCTTTTAATAACCCATTTAATGAGAGTAATATTTTCTTCTCCCTTTATGAGAGAAATTATTGTCTCTTAAGAATTCCAAGTACTTTAAGGAAAATTAAAATGTTTTTCTTCTAATTAAATATATTTAACAAGAAATATTTATAGTTTGCATTTAAATGTTTCTTTAAATTAATTAGAAATAAAATAGCTCGTGATACATAGAATTTGATGAGCAATAAGTGATTATTGAAAATCAATTTCTAATTATTTGATATCATGCAAGTAATTAATTATATATAAATTTGGCTTATAGAAAATCATTTATATATCTTTGAATATATATATATATATATATATATATATATATATATATATATATATATTTATTTATTTATTTATTTATTTATTTATTTACTTGTATATTAAAATTTTAAACAATCTTTTTATATCACTTTGAAAATATACATAAAGTACACATATCAATGCAATTTATATGCGTAATATAAAATTATATTCCATATGTTTGATATTTTATGACTGAAATTAACTTTAAGCATAGAACTCATTGCCGAATGCGTGCTACCTAGAAAGGAATTTTATTTTTTATAGCATAATGCTTAAATTCTTATATTTTTTACAAAAATTATTTTATAAATGCATATGCCGACAATGGAAGAATTTATTTACTCTTTTTAAATTTTATATAATAAAAATTCCTCAAATAAATGTCATTTTTGCTACAACAAGGGACTACATACGTAGTCATAAATTATCACTGAAAGGTAATTAAAAGTTTTAAATTTAAGTGAAATGAAAATAGTTAAGCTGCCTATTGAACAATTGTGTGAGTGAAACAAAAAACGAAATACACTTATACCTTGACGATCTGATTTCTTCTTCTTCTTAGATTTGGGTTTGTATGTCATTGGGCACCTCTGCTTTAATCAGCATTTTGTACAGCAAACTCCAAACCCAATGTTTCCTAGTTCCAGTTGCTCGGGTCACCCACTTTATTAATAAAGTCTGATAACCCTTTAATGGAGTTTAGGTGTAACTCTCTAATATGGATGATGCCTAAAGAAGTTAATCTAGAGAGGACAAAGGCCTCGCATTCATAAATGATAGGCTTGGCCGTTTCCTCTTGCATATGACATTTCCTGCAGATAGGGTCTTGCTGAAACAGTCCTATTTTATGTAGGTGTTTTCTGAAATGGTAGTCCCCAGATATGAAGCCTACGATTAAACTTATTAACTGCCTAGAGCATCTTAGAATTTCAGAGGTAATCCTCACTGATGATCCGCAGATCATAATTTTAGGGTGGGTTTGACCAGGAGTGTTGAGCCAAGCTTCGTACATCCTCTGTTTTTCCCATCTAAGAACAGTGGTTTTTGTAGTCTTCAAATTGATCCCACAGAAGGGTTGACTATCTGATTTAGTAAAATATTTTGCTGTTGAGTCTGAAAGTTAGGAATAATAGAGATATTGATTAAGAATCAATGAATCACTCAAAAGTTATAATATGACGAAAAAATTAAAATAATTTTTGTCATAAATGTTGGAGAAGGAAGTTTTATAAGTGTTAGAATTTATTCATTCGTAATGATCCAGTTGATTGTCCAAATTATTGATCTACGATGTCAACTTAACTGTGTCTAAAAATGTCAAATTTTTTAGACTAATAACAGTGTTTGATAAAGTAATAAAAACTAATCAAAATACAAAAATATTCTTTCAAACTGTGATGCCTAAAAGTGAGTTTTAGGAGGGAAAACTTAATATTTCTTAAAAAATATTTGAAACAGCATTTATACTTTTAAAAAAATGGCAAAAGTTGTGTTTTTAAGAAATTACGTTCTTTTCATAATTTGCTGCTTCCTTAAAGATACCGCCTATTATTCAGTAAGGAAGTCAAAAGAATTTATATAACTATAGTCCACATACCTTACTTTTAAAATTATATAATAAAATTATACTGTTCATTTTCTTAATTGTTTGATACATTGATAATTTAAATCTGCTTTTCAAAAATATCGATAAAATATATTTCATACAAGCATCGTTAAAATGTACCTAATCAATTGATAATCTCAATCAAATCGCATAAATTAATGCATGAATTAATACTGTAAAATTAATAATATAGAACAGTATTATAGCAAATTTATTGCCAATTTTTTTTTATTATTCTATCAAATTTAAAGACTTTGAAGTTGTTGTTTTGTAAAAAAATAAAATAAAATAAAGAACATTCTATGATTAAGAGTCCAATAGTTTATAAAATTTCAAATAGTTATTCGAATGCTTGTATTTATTAATAATTAAATAATGAAAAATATAATTAAAATAAAATGAATAGAGGAACATGAAAAATGAATGTCATAGATAAATCAAGCTGGCATTTTTCGACATCTTAAATGTAATTAATTATTGTTTATCTTATTTAAGAAAATAAACTACATATTGAGTAAAGAATATTTTGATTTATAAGTTGATGTGTGTGCAAAGTTATGAAATGATACAAAAGTAACTAACAGTAAATTATTGTTATACACATTTGTTTAAATGCCAGGCACAATGTTACTTGACATAATCTTCTATTATGTGAAATCTTGGTGATAGTTAATTTGGAAATATCAGAAAGAGGAAATTGTTAAAAAAAATCAAAGTAAGAGGAAATCCTGTCTTGTAGGAAATAACTTTTGCTTAAAAAAATTTGGAGTTTAATATTAAAATCAACTATGAGGGGAATAAAAAAAAATAAAAAAACATTGTTTTTGACTTTAAAATATGTGAAGTTTAATTGAAAAGTAGATACTTTGTTATTTTTTGCATTGCATGATAAACGTTATAATTTTTTTGATCAGGTTAGTAATGAAAATCGAAGTTATTTCTGGCAATGTTTTATTTTCATGATACTTATTTAATTCAGTGTTTCCTTATTGTGTAAAGTTTATAAGTATTTCGAAAACAAAATTTTATTCAAATATGCATAAGTTACATTAAAATAGATTTTTTTATCATTACAGGAATAATTTATTATTATAAAATAATACTTAGAATTACAATCACTTCAAAACTTTATTTTATTTTTTTTCTAACAATCTACTTTTTAAAGCGCAGTTTTTATTGAAACGGAAAAAAAAGTGAGAGAATTAGCATTTACTTTAAATCTTAATAATCAATTTATTTCCTATTTAAGCTACAAAATAGAGGAAATATTCTTTGATCAATAGAAATCTTTAATTAATTTAAGCAAGTTAAATAAAGAATCGATCATTTTAAAATATATATATATAATTAATTATTTATATTTTAAAATTTTTATAAAGTAATTAATTTTATTGTAAATATTTTGTACTTTATAAAGTTGCATAATTTTTAAGTATTCATTTCCCTGCTGTTAGCCTATTTTTCAGCTCTCTTTCGAAAATTCAATGTCATTATTAAACATGTGATGATGATACACATTTTCTAAAAAAAAAAAAAAGCTTCAACGTTAAAATAAAATATCGTCACAAAATTTTTGAGTTAAACATTGGTGTCCTAATCATTCTATTCTACATTTGAGTTATTTTTATTCATTTGCATAGGAAAAATTGAAATTATATTACAAAGCTTATTTGTAAAATGTCTGATATATTTCGACTCTCAAAGTTAGATTTAAAGAGCCTTTGATTAGTCAAGTAAGTTACTTCGTTATGTACCTAGTTATGTCAAGTATCCTGAGTATGCCTATGAAATGCATATCCTTCTATGAAATTGTCAATGCAAATGATAAAAAAATAATGTTCAATGTAGAAGGGAAAATTATCTACAGTTAATACATTGATAAAAGATTGTTCTTCAATTAATACAATATTACTGAAGAAAATATATATTCAAACTGAAAAGAATGTCATCTATAGGAATTTTTATAATGTGGAAAATATTATTTATTCAATGCGTAAATGACTTAAATTTATTCTCCACTGTTATATATTCTAAGATGTCTGCTCCTGTATATTTTCATTATATCTTTCGTTACATACATATATTTCTTTATAAAAGTATATTTAATGAAAAAAGCAGCTAACTATTTACGAAATGAAATGAATTGCTTAAGACATTATCATCGAAAATGATCATTTATCAAATTGAGATGATAATTAATTTAAAATCATAACTAAATATTCTTATTAATAATGCAGAAACTTATAAACCAATATTTTCTCTTTGAATTTGAAAGTTAAAAAGTACATATTTTTTAAACAGTTCCTAATTAAAACTATTTCGACTAATTTAATTTGATAAAATTTCATTTCAATGTAGATAAGAATAAAGTTTTTAAATAAGAATATTTCGAATAAGAATGTCATTCAAATAAGAATAAAGTTTTTTTTCCCCAGTAACAATGAACTGAATATTTTTTCATCATTACTATCTATACAAGTGTCACCTTAGCTTCAGCAACATAATTAATTGGCTACTGAATGTTATCTGAAGTATTCTAGTTAAGAAAAAGCTTGCAGTTTTAAATCAAGAGTTTTATTATTAAGTTGACACTCTTATTTTTCAGTTTCAACTGTTTCTAATAGTAAATTCGAACGATTTTCTTCAATTCGAGTTAATTAGCTGTTAAAAATTATCAACAATTTTGAAACTGGTTGTTTAAGCGATTAAAATAGGTAGTAAAATTTTAAGAATGTCTACAACAAAATCAACTGGTACAAATATTAATTATGGTTTTACTTCATTTCTTATTATTGGAGGGGTGTAAAAAATATTGTTAAACTTTAATTTCTAAATGACGCAGGAGTAGTTAGTACTTTTTATTTTATTTCTTGTATAAAAGTTTTAAAATTACATATTAAGGGCAAAATATATTTGTTTGTTTTTCAATATACTAGTAAAGCTTAAATAAATCTAATTAATATTTGTTAGATAGGAGAACAGATTGTAAATCATTTTATTAATATATCTAGGTTATCCAGATGATTATTAACTAATAGAGACAGCATCAATCCTATTAATGTTTCATGACAAGAGTTATATCTTTCTTAACTATGTTACTAAAACCTTACCCAAATGAAATATTGTTTTTTTTATTTGACTTTTAAATTTTAAATTAATATGAATCATAATAAGAAAACAAAAAGTATGTAGAGTTAAAAAATAATATATTCAGAGAACAGATAATCAATGTATACTAATATGACCGTCTTTTAGTACTTAAAGATGAATTGATCATTATTTTTCAAAATTTGAAGTTAATTTGATGGAAAAACATTATTTTATATAGCAATCTAGTAATATAACGAAATAACATGAAAAATCAAAATTGTATATCTAAATTTGTATATAACAATAGTAAAATATACTTATATGCCTATTATCATTAATAATATTTATTTAATAAAATGATTTCAAACTACTTGTTTTTTATTCTTTACTAAACTAAGATATGGAGCTTAATTAAAATATTATTATAATTTGGTTGCAAGTAATATAATTTTTTATAATTATACATTTATTACATTACCTATTTATGTACTAAATAATTTGTTTTTTTGAAAAGTATACTTAATAATTCAAAAGAATTAAAATAATTCAACAATGATATGGAAAAAAATGACTAAACATATAAATGCGTAATTTATATCTAACAGATAGTAATTTCTATTTTGTCTAGTTAATAAAAACATTTTTAAAACATTATTAAAATGCTAGAATGAAAAATAACTTTTGTAAAACAGGTACATGATTTTGGATCGAAAATTTTATTACTGTGGGTTTATGTGCGTTATGTCGCTATGATTATTATAGACTACAATATTATAAAATTAGCTGAATTCTTCT
>JAPDSC010028609.1:175173-191464 GCA_026290005.1 Latrodectus geometricus
TACAATTGTATTATTCTTACATATCATATTGTACAATTGCATTATTCTTACGTTATTTATACAGGTGGTTATCAAAATAATGAAACACGTTAGAATTTTAAAGGTCCATTTTTAATATGGTGTAAGATCACATTTGGCATGTAATTTAGCTTGGATTCCTTTAGGAATTGATTCATTCAAGTGCGGAAAGAGTGTTTAGATAAACACTGCACAATTCTTTGTGGAGATATTGAGAAAATCCTGGAAGAGATACAGTATTAAACGCTCTAAAATATACTATAACGATTCAATTATGCTGAAGTTAGATGACTGAGTTGATCAAAGTAGATATTTAACTTCATCCTTGTCTTCATCAAACCATAGTTGGAAGAGTCAGACTGCGTGGATAAATTACATTTTCATCCTGGAAATCTCATGGAGGAAATGAAATCTCTAAAGAAAACAAAATTTACATCATAGGATAGAATTGGTCAGCTAAAATTTCTCTTTATTTCTTCTCAGTGATCTTACCTTTCAAATCCATGATTAGTACATCAGAAAACCATGGTGGAGCATATCATGACAGATCCACCTCTAGACTTAGTAGTTGGAAGAGAAAATTAAGATCATACATTTGTGCAGTTGTTTTTCAAAAGTGTATCCATCCTGTTATAAAAAAAATGTAAAAGATGACTCATCAAACCATATTACTTTCCTCCATTTATCAATCCACCTGTACATCAATGTAGACGGTATTCGACATTGACATCTGTGGTAAGTGGCTAGGAAATTGCTTCTCTGATATAAATGTTCTGCTTATGAACGCCGTAAATGTTCTGCAATCATTAACGCCGAAGAATCTAAGTAATTGTGCTCTGCGAGCATTTTTGCCGATTTATTCTCTTTTTAGACATTAAAATGCTATTCAATATCTATCAGTCTCATTCACTGAACTTACTTTTCTATTCACAATTTTGCTTTTCCCAGTTTTTCTTGACACGTTGTGCGTATGCTTATCGGAACTGTAGATACCGTACTTCTAGAAATGTTAAAAAGTTGGAATGTTTCGGTCACATTTTCTTTAAATAGACGAGTTCCCAAAATTAAAGGGTCTTTCAAAATCTGCGCTTCCCATCATTTTACGATTTTGAAAAAACTCCAAGACTTATAGAACTTCAATTGAGCTGTAAGTTACTACCAAAAAAATAAATAAATGAATAAATTTCTACTCATAAAAACTGTTGGCTATTATTATATTTTAATGCTTACGAAGGTAATTTAAACATATTACTTTATTTACAGGGGTTTCTATTGTTTTGATAAGAATATATAAATTTTTAAATCATTCCTTAAAACCCTTATATATACCGTTTTAAATTGAAAAACAATCTGATATAATTTTTTCACTTAGCTTCATAAAATCAGTGGACAAAGAACACTACACACTGGTGCACTATAAGGAGAATTACTCTATTAAATAATTTCTATACCTAATAATTCCTTAATCAATCTCCTCAGTTCCTCTTTAAATTATTAGATTAAAAAGGAGATTTATACAATTTTCGTCTATCAAAGATGTCACCCATCAAATCAACATTATATATTTCTTTAAAAGAATGGGCAAAAAAATATGTTAAAATTCTTCGTGTAGTGCTAAAGTAATTTATTTTTCTTATCTTCCGATTGATTAGATCTTAGGTAGCAAATCTAGTTTGCTACCCAAAATTTAAAATCATAGTCTATTTCCTCGGAAGACGGAATGCTACATTTTTTAGTATTAATATTTATTTGTAAAGGTTAAAAAGAAATCAATTGCGAAGCTTTGTTTATATTTACGATATTTTTAAATGTATTTACAATTTTTATTTTGTAATACCTTCATTTACTATTTTTTATAAAAATGGACAGTCACTTTCAATCCTCCTCATGATTATTAGTAGGCTCTACTTAAAGTGAATCTAAATTTTAATTAGTATAAATAATTAAATCTAAATTTTCGATTGTTTTAATTTGCATAATTTTTTAGTTCCTGTAAAATATTTATTTTAGACTTTTGATATTTTCTAACTATTAAACATTATTAGTTTGCTAGTGTCAAAATTTTGGTATAATTCCATTTGATAGGTATAACTTCATTACGTAATGATTTTTGACATTATTAGTTATCATTTCCTGTTTTTAAAAAAGTCCCTATTTATTTTTTGAAATGTTACCTTTAATTATAAAAAAATCAATTTGAAAAACTAGAAATTTTTAAAATGACTTTTTCTTAATTCTAGAATTTAAAATTCTAATTTCTTCTAAAATTCTCAAACTGAGATGTATTTAATTTTAAGTATATACTTTATTTAATTAACTTCTCAAAAAAATTTTCAAGTAACTTACAAAAGGCACCTGAATCTAAAAAAACATTACCTTTCTTATTATTTTTTATAATCTGAATGATTGGTAATTTATCCTATATTGTAGATGTAAAAAATGAAGATGCTTTTATGATATGTATTTAAAGTAGCTTGGGAAACCGCCTATACAACCTATGTTGGTTTAAATTGATTTCTTACCTTTCTATACTTCATTAAAAAAAGTTGTGTGTGTTAGAATATCTACATTTCTGCACGTTTTATAGTCAACTTTATGTAAAAATACTCATGAATTTTTCTCATATCCATGTTTTTTACGTCTTTTGCATGACAAATTTAATGTTGCTTTTACTTTAGTCTTGCTTTGAGTTTCATTCACTTTAACTTACTTGTTTGAATCTGTAAATCATTTATTTGCTATATAAACATTACCCGTGTTTCTGCAGTTTCTTGAGAATCACGCTCAATTAATGATTTTAAGAGTATCTTGTCTTACTTACTTCTATCCCGAAACTAGCTGCTAATACTGTGTGGCAAAAAATATATTTAAAGGAATACATTCCTGCAAGAGAAGAACATATTTCTTAGTTACTAAACAGAATGGACATTTATGCAATAAATATGATTTAAATAATAATGGCAAGCATGGTAAATAAAGCAATAATGGGTAGAGGGACATTTATGCAATAAATATACAATTTGAGGAAAATAAATTCGAGCTGTTTCTGAATGTAATTTTTAATTCGTAGTAATTTGAGAAATAATATCCCTCATACGATGATTGTGATTAAAACTTATCAAAGTAAGTGTAGTACAAAAACCTTGACAAAAATTCCTCCACTTCTAGCCAGTAAAAAATAATGGATTTAATTAATTTAAGAAAATTGACGAGATCCAGTTAATAAAAAACAATTCGAAACAACAAGTATAACACTATAATATTAAGAATAAAATAAATGTGTAATTATTATTTCCTAAAATAATGAAAGAAATACCATATTCTAATTTTGAATGAGGAGAATTGATTTTGCATGCATAAATATCGAACTATTTTAAATGTATATGAAAACAATCATTATTATACAAAATATTAAAGGAAAAGAAACGTGTATATAAATGATAAATTGCAACAAAGTTAATAGAATTGCAAATATATTATAACTTAATTAAATTATTGAAAGAAAATAATTCTTTGTGTGTGTGAATAAGATCTTCTTTCATTTATCATTTATCAAATCAACTGTATTCAGAACCATCTACAGAAAAAGACCAACATGTTCATTGTGTCTCGATACTCAAATTAAAGTAGGTTAGTAAATAGAAAATAAAAGTAAAATAACAGAGTTTGAAAGAACTTCAAAATGAGCTTTCTCATTAAATTTCAAATCTTTTAAATGAATGTTTAAAAATAAGTTAAATTTATAGCTTATATTAATTTTTATACGTAATCACATAATTATTTTTAAAATAATATCTAATGATTTACAAATATTTGAGTTCCATTTTTGCTGAAATATTTTGAATACAAAATGGCAACTAGATGTTTCTGACTAGTTTCTTGTAAGATCAATATTTTTCCTTTTCGAAATATGCTATGAAGATTTAACTTAACAAAAATTAGGAAAGCAAAATGTTAACTGAAAGCAGTTCTCTGAATACTTTTAATTAACTGAGAAAATTTCGCGAGTAATTCATTTTCCTTAATGTTTGTCCAGTTATTTTCCTTAACTTTTTCTCTTTGATAGTCTAGCTCTTGATACTAATTTTGAGATTTAAGTACTAGCTTAGATATTTCATTTTGTTTGTTTTGAAATACAGAATACACTTTATTTTTTACTAGTTTTGTTTTGATTTAATCATATTTTATTCATGGAATACTAAGAAATAGTTGAAGAAACTCAGTGTAACTTATTTTTATCAAGCAAAGAATGTGACATACCCATGTTTTTAAAGAGCTTGTTAATAAATATAATTTTTTTTAAATGATAAAGTTAATAATGGAAATTATTTTTATTAATGATTTCTACAGTAAAATCTTTTATACTATTTCTGCTAACATACTCAATGTTATACAACATAAATTTTATGGAAGTCTAACATGGATATTTGTTAGTATCTAATAAAGTAATGCAATTTGTACTAGTAGTAGAAAAAATGCGGAATAAACTCTGTAATATGAGTAGTAACAATTCTTGCAATTATTGTCAATTTTTCAAAGTTTTCTATCATTTATTTTAATCTTATTTACTGTTGATTTAAATTCTCTAGTCTCTTTACTTTTCCTGGCTATTAGTATTATATACTACTTTACAAATAATATTGTAAATATTTTGAAGTTCATTTTAACTCTTAATGTTATTTAATTAGTTTTTTCTCGGTTTCATAATTTGTTTTGACTTACTTTTCATTGTAACATTTACAAAGTTCGCTACATTTTATGATTATTTAAATTCTATGCTACAAACTTCTTTTAAATGATTCTAAAAATAATTGTTTTTTATATAGTCAGAAAATGATGTTGTTTCCTAATCTTCATTTTTAAGTTTCGTTAAAGTTGAAGTAAAATATAAAATTATGTATATTTACTTCATTATGACCAAACTTCTATTAATCTATTAGGTAAAAAAACAAGGAACATAAATTTAGTTTTTCCTCTCATGTAATGCTAGTTTATCAAAACAAATGCCATTATTATTAAAATATAATTAGCAATAAAAATTTATTGAGTATAAATTCATAATTAATAAAATAAAATGTTGTTGCGTGTATTCTTAAAAATCATTAAAATGAAAATTTAAGAATTCATTGTTACGAAATTTATCAAGAAGGCTTAAAATATATGATATGATATTAATATACTACTAGCGGAATTGTGTACACTTTTTTAAATGGAAATTAAATAATTTGAATATTGATTGTTGTTTAAAAAAGTAAAAAGTAACAGGAGTTTTCTTTCCGAAAATAACAAGGACAAGCATGGAAATATTTAAAAGAAAGTATAGCAATAATATCTGTTATGTGTATTCGGTGATATATTCTTAAAACGTAAATCCAATTGATTGTATGTCATTTTAAAAGTCCTTTTTCGTAAATAAATGCAATCACACAAAAAATACCAGAACTCACATGTTACGATTTTACGGTTAATATTGAATTCTTCAAAGTTTGTGAAAGTATTTAATCTTTTTATTTGATCAATGAAAAGCGGAAATGATATTTTACCATTAAACAAAAATTGGGATTGAATAATATTACATTAATAACATAAATTTTTGCCGTAAGAAGATAATATCGTAGGAGCTGCCTTGAATCTAGTTGTTTCAAACTAAAGGGAATTTACTTTGTGCAAAGGCATGTTTTAATATTTTAATAGTTTTTTAAGCAGTTTTATATATGTTTTCTTTTTTGACAAACTATATTTATAATAAAACTACACTTAAACACAACTATCTCTGCTAGAGATAAATTAAAATCTCATAACTCCCAAACTACTTGAAAATCTTAAGATTCTTCGTCTAAATATTTATCTTTTATTTCAAAAAGATTTTATGTCTCAAAAAATTTAATTAATATAATTTAATATTATATAATTTATAAAACTCTTTAGATATTGATTTCATTTCCCCTTTACTTACCAATGACGTTTAGTATAAGATTAAAAAATATACCTTCAAAATATTTTAATTTTTAAAAAGTGTTGTTTGCTATTTTTGTTTAAAAATATACTTCCAAATGTCTTTAACAAAAAAATATCAAAATTTACTTTTAACAGGAGTTTTATAAAGTATTTTGGAAAATTTAGATAATTTTTTTTTTGAAACTTAGTTAATAAACCATACAAATTTTCTATGTGCGCCATAAGATCATATATTTTAAATCTAAGCCATTATTAATGAAAAAAAAAACATCAGTATTTTAGAAATGAGTATTATCTAATTATTTTGATAAATTGTACCAATGTATATTAATTATGATTTGCTCATAAAGATGAATTCTTTTAGCGTCTTGGACACACCTGTGCTCTGAATTTTACAAAATATTTGATTTCTGTTTTTCTTTTTTGAGCTATATAAAGTGTGTATAAAAACAAGTTCAACAATTGGTTGAAGCAAATTGAATTCTATTGAAGTCAAAAGTTTAAAAATGGAGTTTTTTTTCGCCAAAAGAGTCAGCGATAATTTGTTTTCTACTTATTTTAATAAATTGTTTTTGATCAATCATTTGAAAATATGCTTAACACAGTAAAAATTAAAAAATTTTAAGTTTTAACTTTTAAACTTATTAAAAATAAAAAATTAATATTAAATTCTTGGTTTTTTAAGTATATTTTCAAAAGAAATATTTTCATCAATTACATTCCAAATTTGCGTTCATAGGAAATTAGATTTAAATGTTTAAAATGACTTCCAGTCGTTATTTTTAGGTATACAAAATAAATTCCTGAGAATTATTTTAATAAAAGCATAAATATCATCCTATAGTATAGGAAATATAAATACACATGTGGGAAAATTAGTAATAAAATAATAAATGCAGGGAAATACATTTGAAATGTAGTACTTTTCAAAAAAACTTTTTTTATTTCTTGAGTATTTAGGAAGCAGTAGATAAGGACATATAGAAAACTCCTGCCTTTACAGAAGAGATAATTTATTGATCTTTTTAAAGTCTTCACTTACTGATCTTTCGTAGAAAATTTTCTTTCAGAGGAAGAAGATTCGGGGTTATTCTAAAATATACTTAAAAATGAAAGTAGTGATCAATAAAATATCACCAGTGAGCAGAATGGAATGTTCATCATTTTACGAGTTGTTTCACCTTAAGATATTTTCATTAACTAATAAATGATATTAAAAATATCAATCAGCCAATGATTTTTAACTAATAAATGATATTAAAAATATCAATCAGCCAATGATTTTTTTTTCCTTTTTTGGTAAAAAAATTTGTTAGCATTTCTTGAAAAAAATTTGCTAATTTACCATTTGGCATCATTCTAAGATTTTAAAATTATCAGAAAACAGAAGTTCAAAAATTTTAAATCTTAAAAAAATAATATAATACTTCTAAGAGTTTTGAAAACAATTTTAAAATTACAATTATTTTCCCAACTGAATAGCAAACTTAACTTATTAATTTCACAAGCATAAAAATGGATTTTAAGATTTGATAAGTATCAAATGAAAAAAACTAATTTAAGACTTTTTGAATGTAAATTAAAAGAAAAGAAACTCAAAGGTGAAATCAAAATTAAAATGATGAACAAGTTGTTCCATTAAAAATGATAAAATAATTTAATGAAACATTGAAACTAAGCTCTGAAAATTGGGAATTGCTAATAACAGTATTGATTTCTCAGAATAGTGATTAAAAGTATATTATAAGTCAGGTTATATAAAACTAAGTATATACAATTATTCTCAAAAGCTAGTTTTAATACATAATAAAACATTAGTGCTATTTAAGGCTTGGCTACTTCGATGACTTTAAGTTCGGCAATTCTGTTTTTCTTGTGGTTTTTTTTTGAAACGATGAATTTTTTTTAGAACGATGAATCGTAGAAAACTGCGATTATTTTTAGATCATGTATCCGATCAAGTATCAAGTATTGGACAGAAGAAGGATAGTGGCCCACCGAGATTGTGGATTATCTTTCAGGGAAATCGATAGTCGTGTTAGACGAAACCAAACAACTGTAAAGAGGATATGTAATCGTTGAATGCAGAAGGGTAAAACGGACTAACGTATTCGATCGCATCCACCTCAGTGCACTAACGTGATGCCAGTCACACTTCACGTGATGACAGAAAAATTATGCACATGGCAGTTCAGCCTCATCACGAACCATATCACAGCCCATTCAATCTCTAACGCATCATCCAGTGTCTGCGCGTACCATTCGACGCCGCTTATAACAGAATGGTCTGTCCGAAGACGTCCATTGCTTCGTCTACACTTGATTCAGAATCATAAAAATTTCCGCCGCCAGTGGTCCAATAAAAAAAGGATGTGAACGGCAGAATGGAATGAAATTGCTTTTACTGACAAGTCACAATTCTGTCTGCAACACTACGATGGTTACTACGATGGCTTCTGTCTGCAATACTACGATGGAGACACCGTGGAGAGAGGATACTGAACAGTTACGTTATCCACCACCACACTGGTCATGCATCGGGTATGGGGTGGTATTGGATATCACTTTCTCAATCCTTTAATACGCATTGCTGGTACTTTAAACAGTCAGCGTTACATCTTCGAGGTTTTGGAGCCAGTTGTCCTTCCTTACCTTCATGGCTTGCCTACAACCATATCTCATCAATATAATGCACGCTTACACGTGGCACGCATTGTCCAAAGATTCTTCGTCAATAGCCAGACTGAATTGCTTCCCTGCCCGGCTCACTCTTTGGATCTTTCGCAGATAGAAAATATGTGGTACATGGTTGCTCAACGATTGATCCACATTATATTCCCAGCTAACACACCAGATCAATTTTGGCAACGTGTGGCAGCTACTTGGTCTGCTGCATCCCAAGAACACATCCAAATTCTCTTAGAATCAATGCCAAGGGCGAGTGGCAGCGGTAATCACCAACAATGGTGGCTACTCTGGTTACCGATTTTTACCTTCACAGAAGTCTATAAACTTAATCATTTGATTTTTGGTCAATATATTACCTACAAAATAAGTTTTGTTGTGATATTTCTCGTCTTTCTTGATGTTGAAATTTGGGTGATCAACAGTGTAGAACTTAAATTTTTAAAATTGAATGTTCTGCATTTGATCTTTTCTACGGTTGGGCATCAGGAAAAAATCAGTTTTTGTAAAGATTGATGCTTGGAAGTCATATAATCCGTGAAATGATCCAATGTCAATGAAAAGAACAATATAGATTGCGAACGGAAATCTATTCAACTGTTGTCACAACTGCTTTACACGCCCTTCCAACAAAGCTGCATCGTCCTCACTCCATTAATCTGTCCCTCTTTTCGACGTGAGAAGGGTTGTTAAAACATTTGTTAAATCTCTCTGGCAGGAGTTATGGAGTATGCAGGTCTCTAATAAATTGTGTGCCATATTCCCATCTTTCATTCCATCTTCAGTTTTACCGATACGAAGAGCAGATGTTAGATTAACTCGCCTTCGTATCGGACACACACGTTTCACACATAGACATTTGTTTCTAAATGAATTGAACCCATGGTGTGAAACGTGTGATGTTCCATATTCTGTTTATCATATTTTAATTTCATGTCCTGATTTTAACGTTTACCGTTTTATATTTTTTCAATCTAACATTTTAACTCTATATGATTTAGTGGGGGAGCCACCCCACAGAAACCTTTTTGCCTTTTTAAAGGCGATTGGTTTTCTTAATTTTATTTAAACTTTATGGCTCTGATTTTATAAGTTTTTATTTTTACTTTTATTTGATCTAGTTTAGGTTTTTAAAATATATATTCATATACATCTATTTTTGTATTTTAACCTTTTATTGTTGAGTCTGGGTTTTCTTAATAATATATTTCTTTAAAAAATTTTTCTGGCGCAGCTTGTCCTTTTTGGACCTTGCGCCAAAAAACCCAACCCAACAACAACGCCCTTCCAAATCTCAAACTGTAAACTATATAATCACTTAAATAAATAAAATAAATAAGTAAAACAAAAAATAAATAAATAAATAAAACACTGGAGTCACTATCAAAATGTTTAGATACTCCCTATAATAGAGTTACATAGATAAAAGCATTAACCATTTAAAATATTTTAAAAAATTCCAAATAAAATTTCTTGACATATTTTCTATCCTTGATATATCGTTGAATACCAAAAATGGTTATCATTTGCTTTCCACAGTATATTGTGAAAAGTTATGTTTACTGTGGCAAGCTCAAAGAATGATGTTAGTCAGCAAACGCTAAGTATTGATGCCAAAAATAAATTACTTATGATTGTTTTATGCGAAGCTTGGATATAAAAGTAGTTTAAAATACTTTCTGAGTTTTTCATTATTTTTGCAATTATAAATACTTTGGAATTTATTGAAATAGAATTTTATTTCAACTGAAATATCAATCAAATATCTATTATTGAGGCGACTGAATTTGTCTTGAATGAATTAGGCACTTGCTGCAAATTTAAATATAAGCTGAACTTTTTTCCTTTAAAGATTAAGGTTTAATCAATAAACTTTTTAAATTCTGCTTTGTCCAACATCATTATTTTCTTTATTTTTCTTGTTAAATGAAGCTTTATGTTAAAAATTTGCTATTATGAATGTGTGTCCCCCAATTTAAAAAGCCAAATGAAAGCGATTTGTATTATTTTCATTTCAATTTGACTTTATGTTAAATTCTTCGAAACCATTTTGTTTATTTAAGTTATGCTTATTCTCTTTGATTTACTTACATATTTAAAGAATGTTGAAGGCAACTCCAAAATCCATATTAAGGTCATAATAGCATTTAATATCATTGAAAGATGCAAATTTAATAAAAAAAAAGAACTTGTCTACAAAATAATTTAATATATTTTAAATAATTTAAATTTTGAAATTACTTATTTTAAATATGTTTTTAGAATCGTTTTAAGATTCACACACACACACACACATATATATATAAACACTGTGTGTGTGTGTGTGAGAGAGAGGGAGAGAGAGAGAGAGAATTTATAACAATAATAATTTATAAAAGAATAATTTTTTGATGAAAAAATGAGACTTTAGCCTTAACAAGAAATCTGGCTTTATAGTTATACACTGATTTCTATTATATAATGCATGGATTTAAGGCTGATATTGTTTTTCATAATAGTGTGAGTAAGTATCGATTTTGTGAAGCAGACAGTGATGGAATATGCAAGCATTTTTGACATTTTGATAAGTGGATTATGATAAATATCGCAGAAACCGATGTTGTAGATCAGTTTTTGCAAAGTAGCTGAGAAACAGAGATTTCTTTCATTTATCATAAGCATCAATCAACTAAAAATCATTTGTGATAAACGTGGAAGAAGATATAATATTAGTAACGCTAAGGAGAAATTTGTCTAAGAAAATTCTCTTAATGTCACAAGACAATTTTTTAATTTGTATATGAAAATACCTTTCCTATTCAAGTCGAATTAAGCATATCTGAAACAAGCGAGATTTCTTTTATGAATTAAATTTGTATTAAATATTTATAAAAAGTGTATTAAAATTAAAAAATTATAAATTTTATGACTCTAATATAATTCAACAAATATTCACTGCACAATTCACTGTAATTAATTAATAATTATGTGCAAGAATAAGTTATAGTAATTGATTAGTAATATGTTATATAAAAATAAAATTTATATTTTCATATTTTTTATAAGAACTAGTAATCAGAAAATATTAAAATGTAAGTGGTTCCTTTGTTTATGATACTTACAATCCTTTTTATTCAAAGATTTTCTGGGATTGATAATTTAAGTTTGTAAATATGCACTATAAGTTTTAGATTGTAAATATTTCCTTAACTCACACATTTATAGAAACAAAGTGTTTATATACATATGATGTATTTTTGTTTTCATCTCTTGCCAAATGCAATTATTCAATAATCAGATTTAATAGTATGAACTATATCAAATATTATTTGATTGACTAAATAAAGGGAAACTTAGTCTTTATAAATTGCGTAAAAAATGAATTTTAAAATTATGTATTCTTATCTTTTAGATTTATAAGCCATTCTCTTTGATTTATAAATCATCGTAAATTTAGGGCAAGTTATTTTCTTAAGATCTGTGTCAATATTATAAATATGTTAGCACTGAAAATATGTTACATTACGATAGTAACTTACAGAATACAGAATTTAGCGAATATTGATCATGATTGAAATATTTCTTCAAATATGAAAATAAGATATTTTTAATGAAAAGTAATTTATGAAAATAAAATTTGATAAAAATTATTTGCATAAATTAGCAATATTTTTAACGTTAAAGAATTTTTCTTATATTAAGTGGTGTTTAAATTCTGAGTCTTTAGAATCGCATGAATGAAAAAACAATTTTTGAGAACCGATGAACTAATAAAAGCTAACTTTGCCAAAAAATATTTTTCCTTAAAATCTTTCAAAAGACCCTATTTCTGAAAATCCTCTCCTGTGATAAACACCACTCCTCTGACTTAAGAGAAAGCGTCACAGGAGATTAAAGTGAACAAGCAATTTAAACGCCAACACCTCGAGAACTTGCTCCCGTTCATTTGCTGATTCGGCCATTACAAATCCTGCCATTATTAATATAGGGGGGAAGGAGCTGTGATGCGCCGGCACACACAAGGGACTTACCGCAATGCTGTCAGCGAAAGAGAGTCTCCTATTGATTGCGTACTCTCGCTCCCCAATTCCATTACAGGCCGCTCCCCATCTTCTGAAAATCCACGGAACAGGCGACACCTTTTTCTTAGTCCACCCCCGCCTTTCAAGAGAATCCTTAATAGGCTTGACCCCCACCCCGCTTCCAAATCACCTTACCTGACGAAATTCCATAAAGAAAAATTTGACCCCACCAGACGATCTTTTGCCTATGCAAGCAATTCAAAAAGGGGGGCCATCAAATAAGAGACTCGTCTGCCATTTTCCAACATGGCTGAACACTCCCATCGTTTGAGCTTTGATCCACTTAAGGTATGCGACTTTTTATTTGTTGCTCTCAAGCTTCTACATTTTTACTTATAGTGTTTTTTTATTGCTCTTTACTGTTTTTGTTTCTTTTCCTCCATCATCAACCTTGCGAGTAGTTCAGGTTAATGGAAATTTTGTTTCTTCGTTCCTTACAATTTTGTTAATGTATGCATTTCTTCTCTATGTAATGTGAGTATTTGTAGAATGCCTTGTAATAACCCTATTTAGAAACGATATATGAGCAATAAAAAAGTATTTTAATGTCGAAAATGAAACAATGAGAATTATAAAAAAAATATGTCTGTTAGAAATTTCTATTGCATAATGAAGTACATATTAACAATATTGATCTCATACACTTTTTCATTTATCTAGGAAAATCAACTTTCAAGCCTGCAATGCATTCAAGAGTGAAAGAAATTCATTGCATTTGAGACCGAAAAAGAAGAAGCATTTCATGAAGTAAGAGCTTTGTTATATAAATTTTATTTAATTTAACATTTAAATATGAATTTTTATAATTATTTAAAATAAACTTTTGAATTAAGGCATGTTTTACAATAATGCCTATTCCAGAAATTCAATAAGAAAAATCAAAAGCTTTTATTACTTAAAAAAATCTTTATTCTGTTATAAAGTGAACACAGAATAATAAAGATCTATGAAAGCATTTTTTAATTATAAAAATTGATTTTTTTATAAGAAAAATGTCTATATATATAGTATATGTAAATTTTATAGTTAAAGAATAAATTTATTATTTTATGAAATTTGAACACAGGAAAAAACAATATTTTTTATTACAGCATGATTTACCATTTGAACAGTTTCTTACCTATTATTTTAAGAAATATTTTGTTTCAAAAATATATTTTCTTCAACTATTTGCAAAAGTATAACTGGTTTCCTTTTTTATTTACACTCAAGTACTTGCTAATCTCATTAATTACTCAAAAAATGATACGAAAAAATAAATAGAATCATTATATTTTATTGAAGAATATGACTAAACAGTTTTTAAATACAATTGATTTAATAGTGTAAAAATATAAGTATCTTTCTTAATAGCTTTTATATTCAATACATTTTTGAATGTATTTTATTTATCATTTACAATGAATTCATTTAATATGTTAAACATTGAAGTAAAGATTCATTAATGTGATCTTTAACTTTAGTCTGAAGGTTTTCTTTAGAAATAGATGGAACTTGCTTCTTAAGTTATAAAATTTTAATAGATTACATGATTACTCAATTGCATGTCTTTAATTGTGATTATAAAGGCATATTATTTTATCATTTAAATTAAAGGATTATTTTTATAGAAAAAGCTTTTAACTCAATTATTTAACACAAGTTATAACAAATGTTTTACATAGAAAAGCGTTTCAAAATGGCAATTATGTATCTTCTGCAACGAGGTGAAATTGTTAGTTAGAATTTATTAATATACACATTTCATTGGTTGGAGACAATAAAATCTTAAAAGTTTTGTTAGATGATTAAGCAAACAAAATATACTTATTCAGATTTAAAATGTATGCGTCATATAGATTCAGAGTAAGTATTGATTATGTCCGTATAGGACTAGGTACAGAGAAGCATGCTGGTGCAACAACAACAGTAAGTATATATATGTTATGATATGTATTATAAATAGGTAATTTATTTCCACGTGTACAGATGCTCAAGACCAAGAACTTCAGATTAAGGCTAAAAACCAAAATGTACTAATGACTGTCACATGAAATGTGGTGATATTCAGCAATAATTTCACATTACAAAACACTTAAGAATTCAATTCCAATGAGTAAAAAAATAGCAAAAATATTTGTGACATATGAAAAAGTTATTTGCCATAAAACACAGTTCAAACAGTGTTTTTTATTGTCAGGCATTTATTAATCAATTATTTAAATTTTTATTTTAATCCAGAAAACAATTTCTGACTATTTTAACTTACCTTGACTATTTTATAGTTCTTTATAAAAATTATTCAGAATAAAATAAAAAAAACTCTATTTAAAATACTTAATTTTTTGATAATATAAACGAGAAATATACTGCGAAAATCCTGCAATATGAATATTATTTATGAAATGTTATGTTTATTTATGAAATATAAACATATTAAAAACATGTTTATATTTGATAAACAAACGATACATTTTGTAGTGCATAAAAATAAAACTTTTTTGCATTTTAAAATATTTAGAAAATTTAAAATCATTTAAGTTTTCAATTTAAAAAATTTTTAACAAAAATTAAAATTAAGTGAAATTATTATTATGCCATAATATTAATTTCACTTCACTTTTATTTTTGATATAATAAATTTATTTTATCAAATATTATTAATATCATTTAAAATTAAATAAAATTTATTGAATAAAATGACAAAAGTTATATTCTAAATTATAAACACAATGTATACATGAAGAAATAATATAAATATCTCATTCAGATTGATTTACTTTTTATTTACATTAAAAAGACTTTCTTTCATTTATAACTAAATTTTATAATCAATTAGGATACAAGTAAGGGTCTATATAACTGATATTAAATGCACCAGCTCATTTGAATATATTTAAAAAATTATAATGGTAAATATATAACATTAATTAAAAAATTTTATTAATCATTATAACGTTAATGAAAAAAATCTATTTTAAAAATGTCTCATTGGAGTAAAAATGTATTTCTTGTATTATGTACCAATTTATTTTTATAATTATTATGAAATCATTGTCATTTCTATAAGTGATGCATTTTGAACTCAAAATGAAAAGAATTTTAAAGCCATAATATTTTATAAAACGTAATCTTATTAATCTATGAATTACAATATTCAAATTTTTTTAAAAGATAAAGATGCACCATGAAATGATTTTTCTCAAAATGCAGAAATGACAGTTTAATATCCTTCATATATTCATAAAAAATGTATACAACAATGAATAATTTTCACATAATTTTAAAATATGATCATTTTATATTTTATGTGCTAAATATCTTATTTTCTTCAATATATCATTAATTGAATTTGTAATTAAAATAAAAATATTGCATACCGAAACTAAAAAATAAATTGCTTTTCAAGCAATCTGTGAAATATAAAGTTATTAAGATACCTGAAATATAAATGTGCATTCAACTGAAAAAATAAATAATTCTCAAAATACAAAGCATTTTAGCACTTCTGAGTTTATTCTTTGAAATTTATTACTGTATGTCACAAACTCAAATATATATATATATATATATATATATATATATATATA
>JAPDSC010028609.1:191564-209253 GCA_026290005.1 Latrodectus geometricus
CTTCTTCTGTAAAACATCAATTCTCTTTTTGCAGCCACATTAATAACTATTTCCAAGAAAAATGCAAAATTGTTACGATTTAAAAATAATGAAAAAGTAAAATACTATATAAGTAATTGCGTAAGTATTTAACAGATTATTCAATAATTTGATTTATTTATATTAAAATCAACTTTAATTACATTAAAATAAATTTGAGATGAGGACCGAGAAAAATTTCAAATATCACATTAAATGCAGTAAATACTCCTAAAATATTTGCATCTAATAATTTTGAAAATAATTATTTTAATTTCTAATAATTGAGACTCAGGAGAAAATTTTTCAATTCTATGTATAAAAACTACATAATATCAAATTTGAAACTTATTATATTGGGTATATTACAAACAGAAAAGTCTAAGATAATAACTTACTATGGTATTTAAAAAAAATCTTTAAAAATTTGATGCTGTTGCCAAAAACAAATAAACCTTAAATATTAAAAAAGAAATTTTTCATCTAGCATTATTATGACCATCATCATGAGAATGATTGTTTCAAAATGATTGTTTTAGTGGTGGGGTATACAAAACAAAAATGCTGCTTTATTGATTTTTGAAATAAAACAAATGTTTCTCTCTTTCCTTTCTTAAATATTTTAGACAATTTCTTATATGTAATGAATTTGATATTCCTGAAGTATGCTTAAAAACTGAAATATTCCATAAAAGTTAACTATAGCAGCTGCAAGGTTTGTGTAACAATATCTTATCACGAAAATTTCAATTGCAATATTAAAAAAAATTATGTTTTACATAAGCTATATCAGTAGCTTATATTTTACATGAATAAAAGTTTTATGAAATAACAAGTGGATTCTTAATTTTAAATTGCTTAATTTAAAACGCTAACTACATGAATTTACTTTAAGAAACTAATATATTAATAATTGGAAATGGAGTTCGTATAATGAAATAAAGAAAAAGCAATTTACAACAAATAACCTGCCAAATTAATTTAGAGTTAATTATCAAATAAAAGTGATAAAATGAATTTCAAAATATTTTTTTATTTTAAAAAACAACATGCATTTCCAGGTGTACCACCAAGTTTTATATTGGGCTCAATAAGTTAAAAAGTGTTGAAAACTTTTTTTTAAGAAAGAATTAATAATAACAAAAAATGCAAATAATAAAAATTTAAAGCACATTATATTCGAATTGTTTTAGTACTCACAAGAATATTTTTAGTTGAATCAAGTCTTAAAAAATAGAAGACCATGTAAGGGACTCTACAAAAGACTCGCTTTCCACATGACAATAGTTTAACATTCAAGAACATATCTTCAGACTTTGTTCCAAACTCACAAATATTCCGCAATGATAGACATAAAGACAAAATGAAAAACTTTTAAAAATACCAGGTCCAATAAAAATTTGACAGAATTTAAGGATGTTAAAAAATTATTAAGTTAATGGTACACTATTTTTAAGAACATTTTTATTCTTTTGGTACTTGAAGAAATTATATATTTATTCCAAATCTAGTATAATTGAAATCTCTTCTTAGAGTTTATCAAATCTATGAAGAGATTTCATAATAAACATTCTAAATAATGTATAACCATCTCAATATAAAATTACATTTCAATTAGTGGTATTTAAGCTAGAATGTTAGCTCTTTCATGTCATATACTCCAGAATGGCGCCAAATGTGAGTGAAGTCAACGGCAGTATTATTTCTGTGCACTCATGAAGACAAAATTAGTTTTGTGGCATCATTACTAATATCGTAAATATTAAGGTAAATTTTATACAATTCGAAAATACCTCTGTGGTGGCAGGTCAAATATTTGGTCTTCTGCTTGGTCCTTACTTCTTAATTATGAAGATTTTATGTCAGCTGTTTCCGTTCAACTAGCAGAGCCCATTTCTTGGTTATTTACAGGAAAGTATGACGACGTACACAACATAAGAATAAGATTTTTACAGTTATAATAATTACATGAGATCTGCTTTTTTAACAGAAAATTTCATGAGTAATATAACTGAGGTATTTTATCACATCCGTATTAGTACGTGAATAATCGCCTAACTTGAAACTTATTGTCCCGAAATCTAATTTCAAGGTTATTGCCATTACCTTCCTTGGATAAAAAAATTTTCTACATTGACTGAACAAAATGAAAGTTCTATTTGAACAAAAAGTTTTGTAATTGTTAACAGTTCTCACGAATAACAAAATAAAATTAAATTTTAGAAATCAAATAATCAATTATGCTTATGTTGACTTCTAAAAATAAAAAAATAAGGCTTGTACGTTTTCGTGAAGTTTCATGCATTTTTTACCCTCTTTCCATTAAAAATAATTAAATTTTCCTCAGAATTAGTCTGTAACAAAAAATGATTGAAATTCTACAATTTTTATTTAATTATTTATTTAATTTTTGCAAAGTATAATTTATTATTAAGAAACAGTGAGCCATATATTGCCATTTCTATCATTCACGGTATGCAAAACTTATTAAATTCTAAATTTTGCTAAAAAATTTAAATTTGAAGTATTCCTAATTTTAATGTTGACAAATTTTATGCCCAGATAATTTTCTAAGGGTTCCTATTTTAAATAACAAATAATTTCATATGTTCCTAGAACATATTTTATGTAATTTTCCATATCATTCTGAATATTTCTCTTATTCCATATTTAACTAACGGGAAAAACGCTTAGAAATATGTTTTAATGTTTTGAAAATTTACCTGCATTTATTTTCTCTATATTTTTTTGACCTCAACTTCTTCCGAAAATTCACAATGTTTTAACAAAGGACTTTCTCAGACTCCTGATTTCACCAGTTATGATGAGTTTTCACCTCATAAATTCTTCTGACATTAAATTGTTTTGAAAGAAAGAACTTCTTTCATTTCATTTTTCCATGAAGGCTTTCAGAATAAATAATATTTCCGATTCTTTGATAAGAAACATACATGTTCAACTATTATTTTATTTCTTGTTTCAATTTTGATGCTGAGTCAAAAATCATTAATCTTGTCAGAATGCTTTAGATTTTTTTGTCAGAATACTGATGATGCTTAAACGCATGCAAGCATATTTTTGTCTATAGTCAAGCAAATCACTTATATATTTATATAGCTCAAAATTTTTAATCATTCTACTCAAATTTCATTTGCAACAGATTAGAACCATTTTATGTATATTTGTGAAAAAAGCCTTTTTTTTAATTTATCTTTCTCATGTATATTTAAAATATGCTTTTTAGAATTTTTTTAAAACTTATAAAACTTTTTAAATAAAATTTATAGGGATTCTTTTTTAAGAATAAAGGATATAATTTCTCTCAGTATGTATTTTATTTAAAAAGTGATACTTGTTTTTCATATTGGACCAATTGCTTTAGAGAATCACTCAAATATTTTTAAACCCCTTAAATAAATGTAAAAAATAGTATGCATAAATTATAAAAATCCGATTTTGTTCAGGTATGCAATTACTGAATACTTAATTTATTTAGTTAAAATTTTTAAGAAAATATCATTTTTGTTTATTGTATAAATTTTTATTAAACTAATGCCGTGATCTTTCATGAAGAAAAGAATTTAAATTTAAAATTACAACAAAAGAAAACATTTAGATAAGTTTGAAAGAAAATATTATGTAACAAGAAAATCAGACAAATGTTATTACTATAAATACTATGATTATACATGCTATGACGACAAGCATGTCTATTGTTCGTGTTTTATCAAGCCTTATTTCTTTTCCTTAGCCATGCTTCAGAATGTCTTTGCGATCATTATTATTATAGATGCATTTATATTGAAAGTGTAAGGAAGTTTAAATAAGTAAATTCAGTATAAGCTAAATTTATCATTTTTGAAGAATTTCTTTTATCACAAAAAGTAAATATTTTACAAACGATATTGATGATTTCGTATTTTTTTTTAAATCTCAAATCCATTCCCCATTTCTTTTCATAAAAACAAATCTAAAATTTTATCGATGCCTATAAGTTTATAAGCATAAATAAAAGGCAAAAGCAAATATGATTGGAGTCCAAAAGCCATTATAAATTTTTTACGTAATATTTTTAATAAAAAAAAGTTCATAGGGAGCAAGAATACATACCCGAAAACATTCTATTAAACATCATAGAATTTTTTCCTAAATAGTCCACAGTTTGGAATTGTAACAAAAATTGCATTTTGAGAACATGCAAAATTGTTTTCATAGTATGAACTTTACTCCAATGGATCAAATTATATTTGTCAATTAATTTTCACATAAAATGCTCATTTTACTTATAAAGTCATTTAAAATAAATTTAATCAACAACAACCTTCTCTACAAAAGTTAAAAAAAAGATTACAAACATAGATGGAAGTTACTTCAGAATTTCAGTAAATTTAATCCATAAATATATATATTTGGATTTTTTATATCTATCTATCTATCTATCTATCTATCTATCTATCTATATATATATATATATATATATATATATATATATATATATTTATTTATACAATTTCAAAAATTTATATATATTCTGCTATATTATATATATTCCTCCATTTAAAATAGAGGAAATTTTATTTTTTTTTCTTGCACATTGTTTCTTAAAATATCGATTTCTAACTCCGAAACAAAACTCATATGAATGAAAATGTGCTGAAAATTAATTTTTTTTTACCTTGATCATGTTGAAGTGTCAAGTAGAAAGATGTCAAATAAACTAGTGTTCTTTTTTTCCTTAATTTGAAGTACGATTGTAAATCAAAAGGCATGAAATGGATAGAGTATACCTTCACTTATAGACTTTTTATCACCTCTGACAGATTATGACGAATGGGCGCACGTTATAGCCTATCTCTCTATGTCACATATAAAAACCACCATAGCCCATTTATCAAACTCGTGATGGTCTTTTTTTTTTTTTTTTTATACAACATCAAACCACGATCACGCAATTCTCTCCTTCACTGGAGTGACGCTGACCAAAACAATACTGTCAAAAGGTTTTACATTCAGAAGAAAAAGTTACACCACTTGTTACTGATTGTCAACACTTGTTGCTTAGATTAATGAATACGGGTTACTTATTATTTATTATGACAGTCAAATATATGATTTCATATTTCATAACCCTTTATGTAAGTGACAGCTGAAGGAGTATTTCTTAAAACACATTTCACTTAAAATATGTAATTGTTTTTACTCTAAAAAAATAATTTTTTTATGGAGGTAGTTACACGATATCTAATTACATATAATTTAATAGCAATAATCTAAGATTATTATATCTTATCTTATGATTATATTTTCTCTTACTATATTTTACATCGTCTTATTACACATTCTAGTGAAGTAAATAAAATATGTAAATTCTTTCAATCCTTTATCTCAGTGCTCTTGTCTTGTTATTTATATCGAAATTATTCACATTACTTCAAATTTTTCAAAATTTAAGATGATAATCTAAATAATTGACTATTGTACTTTGATTTTCCTTGTTTTCATTAAACGGAAGTTAAAAAAAGTGCTTTATGAGTGCATTCGTTTGAAATATTTTGCTCTGCACTATTAATTGTCACTATTTTTTTAATTTTATAATTAATTATATATATAATTTATAATTAATTAATACTATTACTATTATTGTCACAATCAACAATATTTAAATTATTATTGGAATTCAGATTTAAGTCATAAGTAAAATAAGTGGAATCATGTTATTTCTCAAAAGTTTTGATTATTTTATGATACTCCTACAGAATTTAAAAAGCTTCTTAGAAATTTGTGATTGATTTGTTACTATATATGTTTTAAAATGTTTATTTTTTTCTAACAAAAAATACTTTACTTATGAAAAAAATTTCTATTAGTTTGATTTTATTTTTTTTGATTAGTAAAAAATTATTTAAAAATTAGCAATGATTTAGAAAATAAATTGAAAGAGTTATTTTTTTTAAATAAAACCTTAATAATTATTAATAAATAATAACTCCTGAAGTTCTATATACACATTGAATATACATATACAAATATTTAAATATTTAATTGATTTATAAAAGCTATACGTATTATATTGATATCTTGCCAATAACTAATTTTTTTTTTTTTTTTTTTTGCATTATAGTATAACGATATATTTGCAAGGAAAAATAAAAATAAAAATAAAGAACTAGCTTGATCTTATCAGTAGGTTTTGTCGCATCGTAATTTCATTGCACAGTAAATACAATGAAACTCTTTAAACTATTAAAAAATAATGCTTCTCAAAATTTATTAATATATCGCATATTGGTTCTTAATAAAAACTATGAGCAAATAATAGCATTTGTGGATAAGGTAAACTTGGATAATTGTTTTGATAGTAAAGAATAATAAAGTATTAAAGATAAGTGTTGAAAAATAAAAGGTCAAAAGATATTTTGTCATAAAAAAGAGTAAAAAATTATATTTTATTAAATTTTTTTGAAAGATTTAAAAATTATTGTTTCTTGATAACTTTTTTATTGAAGATGAATTAATTACATTTCTAAGAGTATTGCATTAATCTTTACCAGTTTTTCCCATTTCTCTTCTGTTTCCGTATATTCAGAAAATTTTTCTACGTTTATAAACTATATTCAAGAGTTACATCTCGTAAAATCTGTACCACATATTACACAATTTTTGCTTTATACTATAGCAGGAACATTTTTGAAGGCCTTCATGCAGTTGATTTATATTTCATAAATTTTAACAATATAGTTTTTCCCACTGAAGGAAAAAAAAACATTTTGTTTAAATGTATTTGTGAAATGCATCATAAATGCAATTATAAACTTTAAAGCTAATCAAAAAAATATGTTTTTATCATTTTATTTTTTTAATCTATAAGAAAGGCATTAACTTTACCGAAATAATTTATTTGGTTCATAAAACAGGTCAATTCATTACGGAAGTATCATTTACTTCTAAGACTGTTGAGCAAAGTTTGTAACCAGATTAATTTGAGAAATTACGCGCAAAGTGAATAAGATACTTTTTAACATTTTAATAAAGTACGCTTGAATAATCTTTTCAAAAGCAAAGTAAATCAATTAAGTTCCCAAAGCAAAATTTAAAAATTAATTTAATGCAAATTTCTTCTTTAAATTACCAGACTGCTAATTTAGTTTCTCTCATTTTTTAATTAAGAATGCAGAAGCAAATTAACCCTTCTATTAAATTTCTAAAGCTAATGGAGTGTATAATATTTTCTAATGACTTTTGCTGATGAATTGCGGCTGAAAGCATCTTCTGTTTAATGTCCATTTAACATGAATAAATGTAACCGTAAGCGCGTATGAAAGGAAACAATTTAGTTTTCATTAATTTTTAAACAACTTTTCATCTTGTATGAAAACAAAAGTAATTTTGATTGTTTGTTGTGCCTCTCTTTCAGACACATGGTAAAAGAAATATCACGTATTTGGGAAACTTCCCAGGTCATTAAATGCTCGAGACTTTATGAGTTTTTAGTCTTGAAAAGAACATAATAAAACGTCATATAATTATTTACACATATTTAAGTAAGCTTCTTTTTATTGTTTTATATTTATTTCACAGAATCCAATTTCTTATTCATAAATAAGGTATTTAGAATAAGTACTTAATTCTTACTTAGATTTGACTTACGAAACAATCATTTCATACTATCAGAATTACAAGTATTTTAATTAAATAATTTTATCGTTAGTTTATTTAATTAAATAATTTTATCGTTAAACATTTTAGATAAATTCTTAGATAATTATTATTGTCAGTTTTAGAAGTTCAAAAAACATATACAAATTTTGTGGTAAATCCCACTATGCAAGCTCAATATTTATTAAAATAATGTTTTAAAGAAAACTTTTAAATGTTTAACTTATAAAGCAAGCATTTTTATTATGTGATTAGTAAAAAAACAAATATGTAGTTCTTATAGTAAGGATGCTATCTTTTTTTGATAAACGAAATTTAATTTTTTAACAGGATTTTATGAAAAGTAATACTTTTGTAGAAAAACTTATCGAATGATAATAATCAGTAAATAAAATAAAACACCCTGAAGGCTGCATAATATAAGAAAATCAGCACAAAAAAATATGATAGAAGGTATAAGTAGATAACATTAAGACCAGAAACTCCATTGACGTGATAAGAAAAATGTCAAAGAGAGGTATATTACACAAATATATGTATCCACAAGATGTATACAGAAAAATATGGCATTTCAAGATGAAAAGACTTCTATAACAAATAGTCGGGCGTTCCAAACTTTTCCCAACCTGCAAAAAAATGTTACTCCAATGAGGCTAGTTTTCAACATATTCTTGTTTGCCTCGATTTTTCCATAGAGAAGTTTCTGGAGAGACCTCTCCTCTTCCTCGATTTTTTGAGGGTATATGAACTTATGGATCTGGTGTAGCTTCGCTACCCAAGATGGGATTGGAAACAACAACAACATAACAAATAGTTTCTGAAAAATTCTAGTGATCACTAAAGAAGCTCGGTGGCATAGTGGTAGCGATTCGCGCTCCCAGTGCACAAGGTTCGAACTTGGGTCAAGGGGACTCAGGCTTTCATATCTTTATTGGGTAGATAAACTGAATACCAATCATGCTTGGGAGCTAAGTATTGGGGGGCTGACAGCCTAAATGGGACGTATTCTCCATACCCCAAGGGACTCTGTCACGAAAACAGATATGAGCACTTCTAGGCCATGCCTTCCCTATCAGCTGTCTTGCCATTGAGTTTAGTTTCTTAGTGATCACCAGGAAATAAGAGATTAGGAAACATATTTGTGCTGCCTTACAAGAGTACTGGATAGAAAGACTCTTAATTTTCCCGATTAAAAATATTCGAGAATTTAAATTTAATATCAAAGGAGAAATATGTAACTTAATTTTTTTCTCTAAAAGATCTACAATAATAACATATTTATGATGATTATCATAAAAAAATTGTACTTTTAAAATTATTACAACGAGCAGAATGCGTTATAGTTTGAATTTTTAGAAGTGTAAAAAATGTTTAGAGCATTTTTGATATCTGAAAATGACAAGATGTTTTGCATGAATGATAAAAAGATTTATAAATAATTTTATTAATCTTTAAATAATCGTAAATTTTATTTTAAAAAATATTTATAATTTCTGGTGATATTATGTTTCCATTTGTTTAGTGTTCTTTTTAT
This sequence comes from Latrodectus geometricus, assembly GCA_026290005.1. NCBI lineage: Eukaryota > Metazoa > Arthropoda > Arachnida > Araneae > Theridiidae > Latrodectus > Latrodectus geometricus. The sequence goes on from JAPDSC010028609.1 coordinate 200,773, forward strand.
AATAATCTTCAGTTAATAAAATTATTAATGTTTTGAGAAGATTATATGTATGAAAACTTTTAATATTTGGGCATATTTAACTTTATAAAATGCTATCCTAGCAACTTTAATAGCATCTTTATTACTTAATTTTAATTCACAGTCATTTAAAAAATTTTAAAGTTAACATACTTAGTTTCATAAATTTTAGAAATTTTCTTACCTTGAGTAGCGGTTTTATTATCACACAGTTTATAAAAGTGATTTAGATAAGTATTAAATATTTTAAACTAAAATTTGTAATATTGAATATATGGAAAAAATGTATTTCATATATTCAAAATTATTTCAAAATTTATTACAAAATTTTCTTTTTTAAAGTGATTTGTTTATTATGATCTTGTATAAAATAGAATATTTCAATGTCAGTATTTTCAAATAGTTTTTAATAAAACAAGCAGTTTCTAAAATTAAAAAGATATCTGTCCAGTTAGACTTGTATGTTAAAAAAGTGCACAATTGTATTCTTTTATGAAAAAGTTGAAAGCTTCGTTCCATGAATATTCAACTACACACTTTTACAGGACAGCGCGTAAGCAATGATTTATTTTATTTACTTTTATAGATTGGCTGGGTAAAAACCTAAAAATAATCTAAAACGATTGATTTAAAAGTTAAACATATAATATTTTTGCAACACAAATAATTGATCTGATTTTATGTTTGTAATGTTAGAAGATACAGATTGTGTGTTGATAAGGATGCTAATCTTTCTTATTTTATATATCAGGTAACGAGAGACATATATAAATTAAAACACATAATAAATAAAATAAATAAATTAAAGGAAATGACATTAGAAGGAATAAAGAAAGAATGAAAGTCAAATGAAGAAATTTAAAGCACTGTATAACAAGTTTAAAATATTATAATGAGCAGATTGTATTTTTGAAAAGGTCGTAAAAATAAGTAATGCGAAGCAAAGATAAGCTTGGCAATTATTCTAAGGCAATGAAAATTATCTTAACATTTTATTATTAGTGATACATGTACTTTACTCTTATATTTCTTAAAGAAAAACTAACTTTATTTCGTATTTTTTATTATGCATTTAATATTGGTTATTGAAAATGTTTTTGAGAAATAATATTAAATACCTATATATCATTTAAGATAAGATACTTAAATAACTTTCATTTACGTTAGATATTCTTATAAATAACAGTTTTGAATGTCAAAATTTATAAATAAATTATTATCAAAATTTGTTTACTACAAAAATAATTAGAAAGTTCTTAATTTAAAAACAAATCTAAATATTTTTTTTAAAAAAAAGGAAAAAAAATTTTTTTTAGTTTTCACATAGAATTTATAAAATTTCTCATTTTAAACGTTATATTATTATTTATTTTTTAAGTATTAATTTTGACTGGTAAGATGTATTTGTATATAGAATTAAATACAAATTTTATTTTATAGACTAAAACAGAGTTTCAATAAGCAAGATGATATAAATAAGATTTGAAAATCAACATATTTTTACTTTAACAAATCAAACTTAAGGAAATATAAATTTTGTGAACTGCAACTGGAATCGGGAATTTTAAATACTTTGTCAATTTCTTACTGTAAGAAAATTATAAAGGAAATTTAACATAATGATAACTATTTTAACAGCAACATATTGGAATTCGAAATAATCTGTAAATTATTTAAAAAGTTGTTTCGAAATTATATAATTTATTTTAGTTTACTATATAATGTGAAATATTAATACCTAACATAGCATTATTAGTCTTTCAATTAATCTTAATTTATTATTAATCTTTTAATAAATAATAAGAATTCTCTATAACCTGATGGAAAATCTGTGTAAGAAAATTTTACACACATTTTCCATCAGGTTTGGTCTTGATACAGTGAACTATATTAAATGGATTTCCTTAAAAATAAAAAAATGTGTTTAAGCATTTTCTTAAAACTTCAAAATAATGTAATTATCAAGAAAAAGAAGAAATTAATCCTAAAAATAATATCTGGAAAATATACCTTTTAAAGAATGTTTATTATTTTCTTTTAAAAAATGACTAATTTTAGCTCTCCTTTGTATCATATCATTTCTTATTTTTTTCTTGAAATAATATAAAAGAAAGTCAAAAATAAGAATACATATATTTACATATTTTGAAATAAAGTAAGTATACATTTCTTTATGTCAAACAAAACCTGACTGAAACCGCTTTGAAATTAATTATTGCATTAAAATGTATCTTACTTTTTTGCCCGTATTTCCGCAAGGTGGTAAATTTATAATAGTTATTTTTGTAAAAAATAAATACGATGTATTACAAAACGTTATAAAAGGTTAAAATAAACTTTTAATCACCGTTTTCATAAACAAACCTTATAAATAAATAAATATATATATATGTGTGTGTGTAATTAAGCTTTTAATCTCATATATGTGTATATTTAATAAAACTTAAACACAAGTCAATTTTGATGTAGTTTGATAGTAAAAAAATTATATAATTAAAAAAATTTTTTAATTTTTAAGATAAAATACTAACAAAAATATTATCAAAAAGTAATAAAAATATTTTAAAATATGAATTTTTAAGCCCGTCATATATTATAGGACTATAAGCAAAATTTTCTCCTTAAGCAAAAATAAAAGGATTTATACTAAAAATGCTTTTCATATATCGAAATTATCAATTCTCATAAACATATTTTTATTTCTTAAAACGATCATTAAGAACCGTTCTGAAAAAATTTTTAGAGTTTATAAAATTACTATTATTATTTTTTACTATTATTATTTTTTTATATTACGCATTACTATTATTATTTTTTTTTGTTAAAAAACTGTATTTTTATTTTATTAATAATAGAATAAAAATAAGAAATTTATGGAAATCAATTTAAGAAGGCAGGAGAACTATGATTATAATTAAATTTATCAAACTCGAATTGTTTTTTCATATCCAATGCACTATTATTTCCAGAAGCTATACATTTTTCAAAGTTATTTAGAGAAATTTAAAGTAAGATTGGTGTGCCTATCCAAGATTTTTTCAGGTTGGAGAAATCTGCCCACCAAGCGCTCATTCATCAAGCAGGACAGGAGACGGCAATTTGTCCACTTTTGTATTTGATTGATGCGGATTCTGATAAGTAGCCAGGTTATTACGCTTCAGAGAAAACTATTTTTTTTTCAACCTTAGCTTCTTCAGGGACTACTAGGGAGAGACCAGCTCTTGTTTACAAAAATCCTACTTTGTTGATATAATTGCATGCGTCGTTATGCTACATGTCCTATTTTTTTTTTTTTTTTTTTTTTTTTTTTTTTTAACGGCTCTTCGCGTTTCTCTTTCAAACAGTTTCTACTTTTTGGTGTCTACATATTGCGTGACAGATTGCCTAAAGTAGCTGTTATGTATACAAGTTAAAATATGTATGAATGTATAATTTATTTTTTCCCCCTTTAAATTTAAAAAATAAGAAATTTAAGTAGACATTTTTTAAAGTTTTTGTTCAGTTGTATGCCATTAATAAAATTAAAGTTTAAAAAATAACAAGTTTATTTTATATTTTAATTTTTATATTTAATTCTAATATTTCTGAAAAAATTACCGAAGGAACATTATATGTTTTGAAATGCATTAAATCAATATTTTTTTTTCTATTTTAACAGATACAATAACAAATAAGTATTAAAAACATACGTAATTACTGAAATATGTTTCAATGAATTATGAGAACTAAATAAAAGGATGTCATTATATTAAGTATACATTTCTGCATTCAATTATACATTCAGTTGTTTTCCATAATATTATTAGGAGCAAAAAATATATATAAACTTAAAATTAATTTTATATAACACGTAACGATGGGCGTAAGGTTATTAAAAATATTACTTAGATTTGACACATTTTTCTTTATTAATTGCAGTTATACATTTAATTTTATAAAATGAAATGTTTTTATGTTGTGGATAGTAGATTTATTAGATGATTTCCCAATTAAACTTGTAATTTAAGATTCATTTTATTTTTAAAAATTCATCTTTGTTAAAATAATCCGAAAGTTTGAAGCTGAATCTACAAAATTGGAATGTTAGGTTTATTTCATTTAAAAATAAATGGTCATAAAATTTGAAAGTGAATACACCAATCTATTCCCTAAGTTACATTTTTTACCATTTTGCTTACGGAGAATTTGTGCAAATATTATACTTGTAACTAGGTAAAAAAATTATTTTTAATTTTGAGGTTGATAGTTATCATTTTTGGAAATGTTAATTCTTTACTTGGAAAAATTAAAAAGCAAGTAATTTTTAATTAAAAAATAGCGAGAAAATTTGAAAATATTATAATTTAACGAATTATAATTACCTCTTTAATAAAAAAATGATAGTAATGCAAAGTAATAAGGATGATACTAATGCAGTTCAAATTAAAGTAAGATTTTAAGTAAAAAAATATTAAAATGTCTTCTTTAAGCGTACTATTTAAAGAAGACCTATATAACAAGAATTCCTAATTATAAATATTTTTTAGTATGAGTTTCTTTTAATTTGTTTAAAAATATATCTTTATAATTTATTTTTTAAGCAGTATGAAAAATTTTAGAGAATGTTTTTGAGGAAATGAATAATGATAAGTTATTTACAATAAATAACCAAAAGTATAATGCAAATATGGGTTTATGCTTTCTTACGTATATATTGTAACACGTAAAAAATCGTTTATTTAAATATTTTAGAAGTCAGAAAATTGGATGAAAATTTTCACCGAAAGGTGCTATTTTCGCTTCAATAGTTAAACAATAGTAGATTGTTAGTCTGTATCGCAAAATTCATGCATTTCACATATGTTGCCATGACTACAAGTTTCGTCATTAGCTTTTTATTTTTTCGCCCCACACACAACGCGAATTCCCCGTACATTTCTCCCTAAATAGCACCAGTCTGCACGTCTCCCCTCTCGTCTATTTTGTTATAATGAATTCAATTTTTCCACCGTTGACCAAAGGATCCCACCCATGTTTCGCACGCCATTTCCCGATCGATGTGTCGAAGAGAGGGTTCGTCCTCTATATTCATCGAATTCGATTTCTGGGACGATTGGAGCCGACCAACGCCCAACTCTCATCCTATGACTCTATCCTGCTCCAATTCCTAAAGCTCCATTTTTCTAAGAACCGAGTATTAAATATTTAGAACGGCATATGAATTGTGAATTCATAAACGCCCTCTTTCAACCAACCCCTTCTCATATATGTGAACGGCATCATTCCTGATATAACCGCTTTCTTTTCACACAAAATTGTTGCCAAAATTAGTATAAATAAAACATCTATATGCTATTAAATTACAGAGCAGATACAAAAATATTATTAAGCAAGACACCTTACGCCTGATGTATCTAATACTATGAATTTATGCATTATTTTTTTTAAATAAATTTAGATTAATGATATTCAAAAAGAGAGAAGTTTGTGATAACTAAAGATTTACAATCATTTATTATTATTATTATTATTATTCTATACTAGTTTAAAAATTAAAGTAATTTTTTAAAACTAATGCATATACTTAATTTATAATATGTACTATAAGCGGCTGGTTTCTATTTTAAATTTGAATTCATGATGTGACGTGTAAAGTTTAATGTTACAAAATTAAAAGTAGTAAAACAAATTCTCTAACTTTCAATCCGTAGTTAAAAAAAAATTTACTATCTGAAAAGATTGAGTGATTAGTACCTTATGGAATTCAATATTTTAATGTTTTATCAAGATAACATTTTTCTATACATAATTAATGGTATATAATGTGCTTATAATTATAGTATTAAATTTTTTAAATATAATAAATATTTTAAGTCTCCAAAATTCAAATTTGTACAAATCATTTTAGTAAATTTAATCTGGAAAGAATTGGTGAACACTATTAATCTAAGAATGTAAATTTCCTTGTAAAAGCTAAGTTGAATTCTGACAATAATGAAATTTGCACTTTTAAAGTGTTATCCTGTGCAGCTTTGAACACTGTTACTTTTGCTTTTTGATAGAAGTTAGCAATAACGAAAAGAAAACTTTATGTATCATTTTTGATTAAATTATTCGTACCTTACTTATAAATATTATAATTCTTTTTTTATTAATTTACTATTTTCTTTTCATAAAAAAATAAAATGTCTAATTCATTACCATGGATAATATTTGCTTATTATATACGAAAAGGCACAAATGCCATTCTTAATAGAAATGTAATAAAAAGGAACAAATGTTATTAAAAATGTTTAAAAAGCAATGTAAAATTACTGTAATGCTTTAAATGTTTTTAAAAGGAATTTTTTTTATATTAGAGTATAACCTGCTTTTATGAAAACTAGATTTTATGAAAAAAATAGCAAATTTCTCGTTAGTGATTCACAAAACGGAATAACAACAATTCCAATTTTTCAAATACCATTGCCTTTGTAAAGTAAAGATTATTCCGTAGATTATTATATTCGGATTTTTTCTTATTGTTTAATTAATATCTCAATAACTGTCCAACAACAAATAAAAATTTCTAAACCAAATAAATAAAATGATATGGATTGTGTATTTCATAAAAATGTAAATTGTATCACTTTTGACTTACCAACTTTTATTTCACGTTTCTCAAATCCTATTTTTCTTTTTATAAAAAATGACCCTTCTTTTGAAATTTTTCAAATAAAATTATAAATATTGAACTGAGACCTTATTTACTGAATGCAATTTTTTGAATTTCTCAATGGCACTGAATTAAGAACAATCAAAAACGAAAACCTAAAAACCGAATATTTGTTATGCTTCAAAAGATTTCTTTTTTCCTTATTTAAAAAAAATATTTTGTTAACGATTCACTTTTCATTTATTATTCACGCTACCATAAAATATTCCTGGAAAAAAATCATCATAATTTTTTTAAAAATTTGTTTTAAGAAAATCTACGAATTTGAATATTATTAACTTTTAAAATTATAAACGGTTGATATTTCGTTCACTATTAATCTATGTTATCACAACTTATTTTCTATAAGTATCATGAAATATTAATTGAAACTAAATATTTGATAAAAAAAAAAATTCATTGTACTTGTAAGTGAATAAAAATGTTGAGATGAGTTTTTGGTTCGTGATTAAGTAAATATTTGATTAAAATTAAACATCTCTACATCACAAATGCAAATCGTTAATTTTTACAGTACATTATCATAAGTGAAAAAATAAATGTTTACTAAGCATTTTAACTAGCTACAACAAGAAATTTAATAGAAAGCATCGCCTAAAGTTGAGAGTTTTGGGGAAACACAATTACTCTGAGAACATCCGCAAACTAAGAACTTTTATAACTCCATTTATAATCTTAAATATTTCGCCAAAGGTATCTGAGAATCGATTAACATCTTTTCTTCGTTAAATTATTTCATCTCGCCTCTGGAGAAGGGCAGTTATTTCATAAATAACTTTATTTTAACTATTTCCTAAGAAAAGAATACTGCGGCGCATATTTTTATTTCAAATTTCACACACAAAACTTTCCCCATTTCCGAAATTCAGCTTCGATTATCAAAACGAAAAGGGGGAAGAAATTAAGATAAGAATTTTTTATTTATTTATTTTTTTTCTTTACTAAATCGGAGAGAAAAGGTACATTCATTAGTAGAGAAAGGGAGAAAGTTCTCCCTAGTCCCTCATCAGCATATTATGATAATTAAGAGAGCGCCATTACCCGGAGAAAGCGAAAAGAATAGGGGGGTCGGCAAGCGAAAGAGAATAGAACGAAAAATGCTTTTGCCTTGCTCTGGCGTTTATGAATATAGATTGAATTCGCACTCGGCGCCCGTTAGCTCGCAGCTATCCTGCGCAGCTTCTCGAATCCATGCGCCGGCAGCTGCACAGACTAGGCACTGCCTCAACATCCACCCGATGCGGACGGTCCTCCTGTTCCAAGCAGAAGATTCTTCCACAACTCAAGCAGAGAAAATCCTCATCTGACTGAAAAATTTCTCTTGACCTTTGGTAAGTTTTGACCTCTTTCTTCTTTACCAAGAGAGAAAAAAAAAGTTCTTTTTTTTCCCTTTCACTCAGGCCGCGAACTTGTCCCTGAGATCCTGTTTGGTGAAAGATAGTTACTACAACAAAGATGGCGGTCGGCTTCCCCGCCCGTTTCGTTATCAGGGGAATGGCGGCAGACGACGACGCCAAAATTTTATGTCTAGGAACTTTCCTTAGTTCCATCATTTTCCTAATAATTTGGTTATAAAGAAAACCTAGATTCTGAGTTTATTCGATTGAGGTACTTTTTACCGAATGGTTGTGGTTTTCCGTTTTATGAGGACAATTTTATCACCGAATTCCGATAGTGAGATGGACGCTTTTTTGGCGAGATGGATTCCTGGTTATGAAGCGTCTCCCTCTAGCCTGCCTATGCGTATTATTGATTTTATGATTCTTTGA
>JAPDSC010028609.1:213341-231979 GCA_026290005.1 Latrodectus geometricus
TCCTCAAGTTAATTCGCTATATATTTAGATAAATACATTTTATTTATTTGCATACTTTTATAAAAGGTGCTATTTTATAATCAATTTAAATTTTAACTATCAAATTTTATAATTATTTGATTATTGAATTAAAAATATTTACAGTAGAGTTATATTTCTTTTATAAAATATTTTCTAAAATTTAAGTAATGCCAAACCAAATAATGTATATTCAGAAATGCAAATAAAGGAAGTATGAAATCAACAGCATCAATAAATGAAACGTAAAAACTTATAAACAAATTATAAAATATATTATATCAATCTACCCATTATACATGTCTTAGATGTGTAAAAATAAAATTACATTAAAATAAAAATTTTTATGTTCAATTTGCATCATTCTATATTTTTTAAATATTTTTTTTCTGTTGTTCTACTAAATATAACAAACATCTCATCTATGTTTTTTATGTGTTTTCGACATAAAAAAAAAAAAAAAAAAAAAAAAAAAAAACCTCTAAGGACATGTTTGAAAATAAAGTAGTTTTTTTTTTTTTTTTTTTTTTTTTTTTTTTTTTTTGAGAATAGCGACACTGTGCCAAATCAGTTACAAAAATAACTTCAGTTTTCTTATTGTTATCGTATCATTTCAAGTCATTATAAGATACTTAGTTCACATATTAAAATCTTAACTGAAATTAGACATTGAGAATTAGGCAACTTTCCAAAATAATTTCAAAATTAAATGCATGGAAATAAATTTATTGAAAATTTTATAATACACAACTTAAGAATAGCTACTGAAATTAAACAGCATATGGAAAAAAGGAGTTAATTTTTACAATACTGTAAAATGTTTAACAACACGATAGAATAAAAAAAGTAATATTTTAATTCTTATTATTTTAACTATTAATATTTTAATTATCATTAAAATATAATTAGTAAAAATATATAATAATTAAAAAATTTGTAGTTAAAATAAAGCATTGAATAACACAATTATGGAATAACAAAATTACTTCTGCTTTATGACGCAGTAAAACAAGATATCAATATAAAACAAATTAAATAAGTTGTTCACAGTTTTTAATGAAAATTACTTTATCCTGTTCAATGGCATAAATAAAACCAAATGAACTGATGACATTGAAGGAAACACACAAACAAAATAATTACTATTTTGATATAAAATGAATTTCGAAAATGCTTTTTCGAAAGGAATGTTAGATGTTCAGAATGTATGTAATTAGAAGAGTATTTATGTGTGGCAAAATCCATTTATGTATTCATTAATATATGACTGTGATCAGTTTATAATTTTATTGGTCTAAGTTAGCCCTCTTAATTTCATTAGAAATTAAACGCATTAGGAAAGAATGAAATGTTAATATACAGTTATTTAACTAAAATAAAAAATAAATTTTAAATCAAATAACAATTCATTTTTTAAAAAAATTAATAAAATATGTATTTGTTTATGAATGATAAAACAAAATGAATGTCAAGGAAATAATTTAGAAAATTCGAAATCAAAAGTAAAGGAATTGCCTTAAATAATATTGACTTTTAATGATATGATAATCTGAAATGGTTTTAAAAAAATATTATTAATGAAGGATATGTGAAACTATCATTCAGTAATATATTTATATAAAAGCCCTCCCCTCATCATTAAAAGACAAAAGGAGAATAAAAAAGATGATCATATTTATAGCTTAGATAATTTAGAGAGAGCTCTAGAGAAGGAGGCAACTACACTATATAGTGGGAATTGAAACCACAAGTAATGTAGAGGAATTTAAAAAGAGCTTAGAAGCATGCATAATTGAATTACTTTTTTATCGGAAATTTATTTGTTATAAAGATTTGAAAAATTGTTATAAGGAAATTTTTTTCATGTTATTGGGAAAATTTCTTAGGACATTTAGAAAGGGTGAAAATTTATATGGAGAAATATGAATTGATATTGTAATTATTTTTCTTTAATTTAACAAAGCAGAAAAAAGATGTATAATGATTTGAAAAGTAAATGGCGAGTAATAGATGATCTAGAGCATAAGGCAATCAACATGGGCAATAGAGCACCCTTGTGAGTGTTTATCACATTCAGGGGCAATAGTAGACCTAGAAAAAATGAGAAACTCTGATATGGTACAGAAGGACGAGAATAGATTAAATATATAGCCTACAATAGTATTTAGTGAGATTAAGTCCAATACAAGAAACATTTATTTGTTTTTTAAAATATGTTTTATTATTTGTACTTGAATCATTGAGTCTTTTAGACCATTGTCAAAGCAAAAACTGCCGGTAGGGGGCGTTTTGGAAAACGAAGATAAAAAAATTTAAAAAGATTGAGAACTTATGATCTAAAGTATTAAAAATAATATTGGCCTGTTGAATGGAGTTCAAAATTGTAAAATGACCCAAACAAATTTGTAATAAAAAGAAAAGTCAGAATTTTAAATCAATTAAATTAACAAAAAAAAAAAAAAAAAAAAAAAAAAAAAAATTGAAAAATATGCTTCGTCAAAACTATTCAAATATAAATATTGGTCTTGATGGTTAAAATCAGTAAGTGATTAGTTTTCTACAATTCACATCACATTGTTGATTACATGATACATGTAATAAAGTATATATACACGGTTTCTGTGACAAATATAATAATGCTCGAGATAATTATTCTCTTAATTAGTTAAGTAAATGATTTCAATAAATGAAAAGCAAACCTAGTATATTAAGAGTGTTTAATTAGTTAATTAATATTTTTCATTAATCTCAAAATCTTGTCAAGTGTAACGAGCAAATGTTTCTACTGTTTATTCTATTATAAATCTAAAATTATGAAAGAAAAATATTGATCTATTGCAACATATAGAATAGCAAAACACAATAATCTAAAGAAATTAAACAAAATTATGAGAATTAAAAAAGGATCTTTTTGCTATCATGAATTTTCAAAAATAAATATAATTTAAAAAAAAGAAAAAAAAAACTCTTTAAAAATATGAATTTATAATAAAATTTTATTAAAAATTCGCATTTTTAGGGTACAATGATTAAAAAAAAACAATTTATTAATGAATTAAAATTTTAATTTTTGAATTGACATTAATCAAATGCTTTACTATATACTTAATTTATTTGATAATAATGCCAAAAAAATACATTTCATATATTATTTAATCTGTAATTATTTTAATTACTTTGAATATTTCTTACGTCTTTTAATTTATATCTACATATCCACATAAAAGCATAATCGATTGCAGAAAAGTTTCATTTTATAATTAACTCTAGATGATTTTGGTGAATAGATTTTATCGAAAGTTACGAAACCATTACGTTTTTATAACTTTTTTATGAGTCAAACCAGCTGTAATAAATTATATGCTCAGTGCCACTTTTCCCATCTAGATATTCTAAAATGAGAATATGCTTTTCTCTAGTGTCAATTTTACTTTTAAAGTTTGACACAACAAGCATGCTCAAGAATAAAAAAATTTTCTGGAAAAAAGAGCAGTCATTTGGAAAATCATTGCTGTAATAAGTGATAACTTTTAATATATGAATTAAATATTTCATTTCATTTTTCTCTTAATTCTAAAACATGGAACGCGGAAGCAAGAACACTAATAGCATTTATGAGTTGCACAGTTCTGTTTGATAAGCGGATATGACGTCATAAAAAACCGTTGGGCGAGCTAAATTGTTTTAATGATGTACTTAGTTTAGATCACACACACACACATTACGCAACCAAGATACTGGGAAAAAATAAATGGCAAAAATACATTTTTTTTTATCAAGGTAGCTATATATTTTACTTTCCTAGATATTGATAAAAATTAAAAATAAAAATGTAGACGTTAAAAATTGGTATGGTAATAAATTTTTATAATACTTTAAACTCTGGAATCTAATCATATTTATTACACTTTTATTTACATCAAAAAGAAATATATATTATTCGCAAAATGAAATATTTGTAATAAAAACCAGACATCGAGCGCGCGTTTTGAAATATGTCTATCTGATGTATTTCAGTAAAACATATTTATTAGATTTTTAAAACAAAAATCTGAGCGAAAATTTCATATGTTTATTTTTAAATCAGTTAAAATGATTTTCAATTTTGTTTAGATTATTCGATTTTATTTGTTTGGTCTATGAATCGCTTGACAATAACTGCTCTTTTACAAGAACAAAAACTGAGAAAGAGACATTTCAAAGTCAGTTTCTAACTGAAATATAATTGTTCCAAAGTTCACATTTTTTAAAACATAGACTAAAACAAAAATTTTTAAAAATTAAATTAAAAAAAAATGAAATTCCTATTTTACAAATCTTTAAGTTTAGTTCTTTATTACAATGCAGTTATCCTACATTGCTATTAAAAAAATGTTTTGTTGGCTAAAAAGATTATTTTGAGAAAAAAATCTTAAAAGTTATATAGAATTAAAAAGGAAATGGATTTCAACTTGAAATCAAGGTAACCTGTTCCATAAATTGATAAGATAAGTGGACTAATAAGAATTCGATTCAAATATTAAATTCCGATATTCTAATTAATTTTTGCTTAAAAAGTTAAAGTTATTTGCTTTGATTTTGCAGTTTGTTATGTAAATTAAAACCTGATTTACAATCCTAACATTTAAATAGTATAATTAAATATTTAGTTACTAATGTGCAGTTTATTTTGAAATTCACATTTTCAGTACATAAAAAAATGGATCTCGTGTTCTTATATTTCTTGAGAAAATTATTTAAAAGTTTTCTTGTATTTTCTTCATTATAAAATAAACAACGCTACCTTTTTATTTTGGTACTCATTGTTTCATTAAGCATAATTCTTAGGATTAAATTGGAAAATGATAATTGAAAATACCTATTTGCAATATTTCCATTAAGAATAAAATTAATTAAAAAACTTGGATGTAATTAATTGAAAATTTCTAACTTATCAGTTTGCATAAAAGAGAGTTTATTAAACTTAATTTTATTAAAATATTGTGTTTCGAAAAAGAATTCATCTCAAATTTTATAGATTAAAAATGACTTTGATTAAGACAATTATTTTTTGCAATGATTGTGTTCCATTAATAGTAAAATAACCTATGAAATAAATAATTAATAGTTCTTAGGAAAAAAAGTCACAGCATTTAATTATTGAGATATTAATACTCAAATTTAAATTGTAATATTATTGTGCTTAATTTTTACATTTTCCTTGTATTTTGTGCCACTTTTAAATATATTTAAATTCAGTTTTAAAATTTTTACGATTATCGTAATTTTGTATTATGTATTATAAAAAATTATTTCACCCTTAAAATATGTTGAATTATTTGTCTGTAAAAGATTTATATTTGAGATTCAAAAGTAAGAGAAATCCAAGTTAAAAAACGAATTAAACATAAATATATATATAAACGGGAAAACTAAATTCAACAGATGGCAGCACTATGCATAGCCTTCATATTGATTTGAACATAGAAATGATTTGGGGATAAAAACTTAGAAGATATTGTCAATAAATAACATAAATAATGTGAAAGTAAATTTAATTTATATTATATATAAAATTTATTGGTATTATTTAGCTTAAATGTAAAGGTTAACATAATAATTTAAGAAAAAGCAAAATTTTTCGAATTAATCCTCTGTTTAATATATAACTCATAACTTAATTTAAATCATTGAATTGATATTGACGATGGTCATTATTCTTAAACACGTTGTTCACTATGCAGCAATGATAGTAGTGTTAATACATACATTTAAAAATATTCTTATTTTTTAAAATATTTTTTATTTGTATATTTTTAATAATATATTTACAGTTTGAAAATTATTTTCAAAATTAGACACTTTTCATTTATGAAAATAATATGGACATTTCATATTTGTGAAGAATTTGCGTTGGGAGTTCATATACTATTAGAGAGAGTAACACATAAAAAAAGATAAATGAAGCGTGATCTTTTAAAGAAGTTTCAGGATAAATCTCAGAATCATGAGTCTCTTATTATCGAAATCGTGATTCTTAGAATTAATATTTTTCTTCTTCAGATATTTTTTATATAGATATTCAACAACAGTGATTTTTTTTTCCTTCTCTTCAATTCACGGTTCTTATATTCTCACGGCTTAATATCTCATTTTATAAGTCTAATTTCATAGTCCCATAGCAAAGAAATTGCAATGAAAGGCACAGAAATGCCGGTATTTTTCAATAACAATCATCAGCAGCTTGCGACATCCAACACTGATATTAAGAAGCGGATTTTCTGTTACTTTGTTGCAGAGTTTGGTCATGCGGATTCATATGATTACCAGAAGGTCTGCTCGTACAGTTTAAAGCAAAGTTTGTGCCCACCAGTTACATAAAAAGTATACTCTAGTGGCGAAGGTAATTACCTAGAGAGAAGACAAATAAAAGCTCTGTTCTATGTTGGCGGAGAAACCTTTTTTTGGCGTGGAATTAGGCGAAAATAATCATAGTGAGTGAATCTGACTTTGGGTGGAGTTCTCCGATGATGTATGGGATTTGAATGTGCCACGACTGTCCAATTATTGTGGCGATCGGTGCAAATTATTAATGCTTATTTCGTAAAGTGCTCATTGGTGGACGAATTCAATATGTAATACAATAGGAGGAGAAAAAACAGGGAGTGAACCCTGGCATTGAATATTCAAAACATGCATGATAAATGGCTTGGCACTGACCCATGCAATCCTTTCGAGGAATAGCTTTTAATATAGCTGATGAGTACAATTTGGGAATTTTTTGAAATAACTTGTAGCAGCTATGCTTACAGAATTATATGTTTCAGTTACACTTGTGTTATTATCCGAAACAAAGTATAGTTGCCAGGATTTATAAAAAATGTGAACATTTACTTTCTTTCAAATTCTGGTTTTTTTAAATAACTATTCTATGAATAATATAAAGTGATAATTAATATTTGCTTATTAAATATAATGAATCTTATGAAGTGTTTCTCTTTTTACTTTATTTAAATCATAGGTATAACATGAAGTGCAGGGAATCAGGAGTGGAGACAGCAATTGTGGCATTCATCATTCTTTTTCCTTGTATCAAGAATATTTCAAAGCTTCCAGTTATTCTCGTAAGTAGAATACTTATAGGCAAATAAAAATGAATAATTCATTCATTTCTCCATGACATGATTTTTTTTTTCCTTTCTTTTTTTTTCCACTCATAAAGTTACCTAAAAATAATTATTTCAAAATGTAAACTGGTTTGAAACAAAAGAAATATTAAATTCACAAAAATTCTCAGAGATTACAATTTTTTTTTATTTAAAAAAATACTTATATGTTTGAATAAAAACTTCCTTTTTCTACAGTAATAAAATAATTTGTAAAATTCAGCATAATATTTAAAAATGAATCCATATAACTTTCGTATTCATGAATTTCACATAGAAAAATAGGAAACGAAAAATTGTTTATGACATTAAAGTACATAATAATAAGCGAACATTGAATATATGAATACAATTTCTTATTATACATGAATACAGACTCATATCATTCTTAATTATGTCATAGATACGAAATATTGAAGTCGTTTATCACTTTTTGAAATTACTTCCTCTTAATTTAACTATACTTAGTAAAATTTTCCAAATCATCCTGATTCCGTATTTTTTGGACACATGTTTTTTCGATATTTCATTACCTTAAGCATGCCAGAGTAAAATAATAATTGTAAAAAGTATTCATTAAAATTATCTAAGCATCTACAATGTTTTTTTTTTTTTTTTTTTTGCTTCTCCTCGTCAGTAAAATCATTTGAAAAATAGACTTCTTCAAAAACTGACAATTAAAAATTAAGTTTTTAAGAAAATATTTGTCAGTAAATTTATATTTATATGCATATATAAATTCATAAACAAATTTTATTTATATAGTTACAGTAGGATGCTAATCATTTTTTTTATCCATATCATTTGGTCAACAGATTTCATGTAATCCTTAAAAACAAGTTTTCTTAATTCCATTACAAAAAAATTAATTTTGATAAATTAAAAAAAGTATTTCTGGTACATGTACCCAAATATATTACTCTTTTTAAGAAAGTAAAGCTAATTTTTAAATTTCATGAATTATCAATTACAAGTTTTCAAAGGCTTTCGAATTTTCAATGAAGAAAGAATGAAATAAATTTAAAAAAAAAAAAAACAACTTTTAACAAGTAGTGTTAAAATAACCCGCTAGATGGCAGCATGAGCTGGAACATAAAATATTGACCTCGTTTCTGTTTACGTTTCGAATTTCCTTCCGCAACAGCCATTGCTCAGGAAAATGGGTTATTCGACATCTGGGGTTGAAAAACGAGGTGAAAATCGTTTCCCATCAAAAAATATCTAGATTTATTATATTCCAGAACCTTAAGTATAAAGTTTAAATACAAGATATGGGTAAGAAAACTTATCTATTCTTTAATATTTGTATCTATGTAGTTGTATGTTTGAATTGATCAAAGGACGCTATCGAATAACGGTTCTTTGCGCACTTACAGATGAAGTAACGGTTTTCGTTCATCAATCGAATTATACGGTTTTAGAGCTTCGATATGAGAAAGATTATGTTTTTGTTTTTAATTGAATTTGATTTATAAATTTTAACTCCTTGAAAGAATTGTATTTTTTATAAAAGTTATACAACGTATAAAAAAGATATATATAAAAAATGGTATTTTCACGTAATATTTTATAATGGATACTGTGAATTTGCTTGTAACAGAGTAATTGCTATAATTTTTTTTCCCATTAAAGTACATATATGAAGTTTTAGTTTATTTAATTATTTTGACTTATAAAATTATTTTTAAAAAATTACATATTTATATATTAACTTAATAAGTCTATTTAAACGCAAAGATAATTTCACATGATCGTATTTTGGAGCATTCAAATATATTCATATCTTATATTTTTATGGTTAGAAATGACCAAATATCTATGAAATTGAGCAGAATTATATAAATTGATCGGATTTAATCATAAGACTATATAACCTTTTGTTTTGATATAGATTTTAAAATATTTTTTTTTTAAATCTCATATCTCAAAAAGTATAAAATAGTCAAAATAATAATAGTCTGTATAAATTGTGTGATGTATTTTCAAATATCAAAGAATTTAGAGACAAAACTTTAATATCATACGTATTAATTAGAAAATACCAAAAAAATGATAGATGGATCTATTATTGTATTATATAATATATATAATGAAATTTTATTTTTATAAGGTACCGATTTTAAATTTTACTCTTAAACGCTTAGAAAATCGAAGTTTCTCCAATTTTTACTTCTATTTCTTATCTACGTGAAATTTGAAAATTCTCTTTAGTTGACTAGATTGAACTGATGAAGATGTACTCTTACTTTTTTCAAATTATGATAATCAGGAATTAGTTTTAGAGAATTAGTTACCTGTTATGGTTTTAACCATACATTAATAAATTGTAATGTTTAATTATTTTATTCTCTTTTCAAATATTATAGGTATCAAATAAGGTTAATATATTTGAAATATTATTAAATAGAATGAATAAAAATTGTAGCATTTGAAATTTTATATAAATTAAATTGTAACATTTGAAAAATTTTTTGTAGGAATAGAATTTCTTTTTTATATTTACTGAAATCACAGGTAAAACTATTTTTGGTGCAAGCTGTTTTTCTACAATCAGATTTATTTTTAATCCAGTCATTTTTTTTAATAATATAATTAATTTTCATAAATTAATTCTATCATTTTCATTGTAGATTAAAATGGCCAGTTTCTAATAGTGGATCTGAAAAATTGTACAGATATTCAAATTTTTTATGTTACTTTCTTTAAATTTTTTATGTTTTTTTTCTGCAGTTAAATATTACTGTTTCAAATTTAATTTTTGTTCACCAGTAATTTATTTCAGGCATTTTTTAAAATCATTTTACAGTTTTCAAAAATACATTTCGAGATATAAAGCCTTTCGTGATACATGGATAGCTTAGACAATAGATGTTCTTTTATGGCAATTTAACAAAGCTATCATGAATAAGGCTTTTCTGAAGTTGGAGGCTTATCGCTGGAACCAAGCACTAGTACCGAGTAAAAAGTTCGGTTCTTTTTTAGATATCAAAACTCAGTAGTTATATAACTACCAATTC
The DNA here is from genome assembly GCA_026290005.1 of Latrodectus geometricus. Classification (NCBI taxonomy): domain Eukaryota; kingdom Metazoa; phylum Arthropoda; class Arachnida; order Araneae; family Theridiidae; genus Latrodectus; species Latrodectus geometricus. The sequence goes on from JAPDSC010028609.1 coordinate 223,522, forward strand.
AGGTACAATTTGCATTCGACTTTTTTCTTCGTCATATATTTTTATCAATTGTTCAACCTCAATTTATGAAGTACATCAATTAAGTATCAAATATTGAAATTGCAAGATTCAATTTGACACCATCTTAAATGGGCGGAAATATCCTGAAATGCAAATTTTTTCCCCATTCACTAAAGTCTTAAGTGAAAAAAATATTTTAAATTCAGAATCAAATTTTATTCTTGCATTTACACAAAAATTTTGTTGCATCTATTACAAATTACCGTGAAATTCCTTTATTTAACAAGAACGGTTAATTTTATTAACGTTTTATTTTATAATTTACACATGCTGCTTTATTTTACAGTAAAAATTTTCTATTAACGCGATATTTGAAACACTTTTATTTTATAATTTTGTCCTAAAGTTCCTGTGAATTATATGGGGACAAAAATTTCTTCTTTATCAGTGAAATTGTTCAGGTGCCAAAAATTTTTGCACTTAACATATAATTTTTTTTTTAATTAAAACTCTTAAAAATTAAATTTTTTTTTTATCTATAAAATTTGAACTAGTGTATCAAATATTTTATTTTTGAAGTATGTTTTGATTTTAGTTTTATTATAATTAATATTAATTAAAAACCTGGATTTTAATTAAAGTTTATGTTTGTAGAAGTTTATAATTTCAGTTATGTAAATTTAAGAATTCATGAACTGCCTAGGTGTTTGTGATAAAAGATGAATTAATACAATAATATGCCTTTTTCAAAAATATATCTAGACCTTTTAAAGTAAACTTTAAATTTTAAAAATATTCTTCCAGTAGAACTAAAATATAAATTCATATTTTAAAAACAATGCTATAATTTATAAGACAAGTACTTCGTTAATATAGCTACCATTTAAAATTAAATATATTATTTTTATTTTGATCATTATGATCGGAATTGTACGATTTCTAAAACATATTTGGTGTACTCATATGAAACAAATAGAATAGAACTAATTTTCAATTTGAAAATGTTCTTTGAATAGCCAATTCTAGATAATAATGACAAGCATATTGTGACCGTTAGTAAAATTCGAATAAATTAACTCACTTAACTATAGATTTATTTACTTATGTCCTTATATTTGTAACTGTAGATTTATTTAATAGCATAAAAATTTTTTAATTTAAAATAGCTTTAATTTTACCTCTTTTTAAAGTTATATAAGATTCCATTTCTAAAAAATTAAATTATTGTTGAAAATGAGTTGCAGAATTATCAGTAAATATAAAAATAAATAAATAAATCATTAGATAGTAACGCTATTAAAATTATTTGATATTCGTGTTAAAGTAGAATGATCAGATTGCTAAACATCTTCAAGAAATACTAACTAATAAAGGATAATACATTGCTTCATGCTCTTGTTGGTTTGGCTGTATGAAAAAGAGAATATTACTAAAATAATTATTTTATGCACGCTCATAAAAATAGATATTATAAATTTGAAAAAGCAGTTTGTAATAATTTTCAGCGACGAAGTTTATTCAGAGAGAGTTTTGTATTCTTGAACGAAAGGAATTTAAAAATATTCTTGGCACAATAATAGATTAGAATATTCTATATTTATTTCTCCGATAATTTTTATTTGTGTGGCGTTAGCGTGAATAAATATATATGTAATGGAGCTCTTTTCCTTCTCGAAATAAAAAAAATCTAATTGTTTTTCTAATGGAATGTATTCTTAAAAAAATTATTGAACTCCATCCTTTCAAACTTTTCCATTTTCCCAAATAGTGAGGAACTTTCTCAGAAATCCTGAGATCTCCTCTCTCCCCAAAACTGGAAAAGAGGAGAACTGTGTTGTCGATCAATGGCTTGCAGAGTATAGCCAAGCTTCTTATCGATTCCTTGGAAAGGCCGTATCGTAATCGAATTATGGAGAATGTTGGTAGGGGAAACGAATAGAGTCGATTCTGAACAGAAAGCCTTTTTTTTTTTTCTTTCTCTTTTTCCGTTAATAAAAAGAAAAATAATTCTTTCGGCAGAATTGCTTAGGAGAATTTGTTCTTTTTCCGTCAAGCGGAATTTAATAAATATCGAAAAAATACTCTACGTTGTGTTTTTTAAGCATTTCTTAACTAACCTCGTAATTGGAAAAAATGTTTTTAATTTGCTCTCTACTGAAGGAAAAAACAAAAATGAATAGAGCAGTTTTCAGTCTTTTTGTTTTTGTTTCATATTTTAATTATTCTAGCACGCCAAAACTAATTTTGTGACTTAAATTTTTTATTTAATTTTCTAGTTTTGTCTCGACCACGTTTGGAAAGCAATTTATGAATAGCATTTTCATATTTATTTATAACATTTATGTAATATTTATTGTACACTTATATACGCTTCCACAATTCAAATTTTTTTCCTAATATATGTGATCCATTTATCAAACTAATATGGAACTCATAATTATATTTATCATGTTTTTACCTAAAAATTTCAACTACCAAATCATTTAAAAAACAAAGAATATAAAATATTTACCAAAATTTCTGAAATGTCGATATTTATTAAAAACGATGCTTCTTTTTCCAATTTTTAAATAAATTACAACAAAACAAATTTTGAAGCACTTGCATTCCATTTATTTTAACTTATTCAAAATAACTCAACGATTTATATGAAAATATCTCTAGATTGAAAACAAAAACTATTGAATATTTATTTATAGGTAAACTAATAACAAAAAAAATGTTTAATTAATTATGATTGAAATTTAAATTCTAACATCTTTTTTTAACAATATAAGATTTTTCCTAACTTTATTAGTTTTACTTTTAATACATTCCTATAAACAATTTAGGTTATTCGAAAAATATTTATTTTTGGAAAGCCTCAAATACTTACAATAATTTATTATTTTTGAAATAAAGTACTTTTGCACGAAGATAATCTAACAACACCTGAGATATTTATAATCCAAATCTAACAAATAAAACAATATCTTTAATCACAAGATTCCGTTATTTGTTAGATTTGCACAGGAATAAGCTGTAACAAATTCTTTATTATTATTATTTAAAAAATAAAGATTAAAAAGTTTTGATAATGTTTGTAACTTCTTATAATAATTTTATTTTCATCTTTTAATAAATAATTCATTTTCGATTGATTTTTCTCATTTGATCAAATACTGGAAAGATTTTATAGTTATTCTCTTACGAAAAATATTTTGTATTAGAGCATGGATTCATTTCTTTGCCTTAACGATTCAAAATAACGCATTCTTTCATGGAAAGGCGTCAGAATTCTGACGAATGCATTCTGAGAAAGCAGGAGAAGAATGGAACGCGAAAGGCCGAAAACCGTGATCCGTTGGCGTTTCACATTTATCGATCCCTATGCTGCTTCAGTTCTCTCGGAATTATTGATGAAACCAGACTGGACTTTCGTAAAAGTACGGGTAAAACTGGAAACGCCCATCATATATATTCCCAGAACGGTTATGCCCTCACACTTTATTTTATTCATTTAATAGAGTTGTTGGCGGCGAAATGTTTTACTCAGATTGGTATTGCACTTCTCCATTATAATTTAGCTGACGAGTTTACGAACATTTACTTTATTATAAGGTACGTATCACTATTTTTCATAAGGTCTGTCGATGTGGCTGAATCTCCTTGGGAATAGGTAACTAGGAGTTATTTTTGTGTTCATTTCGTTATTATTGTAATATTTTTTATTAGAATTTTATTATGTTTCATTTCGGAAAATTAGCGTGCTGAAACTTCTGCTACATTTTATCTTCCTAAACACTCAAAAGACATTATCTCTAATTTGTGTTCTGACTCATATAGCTCGTTCTCATATTGCTATACTATTTTTATTCCACATAGGCATCAAATGCAATTAAGTCGTGTTATTTCCGTATGAGATGAAGAATTCTCTTGTTTTTTTCTTTTTCTACATTGATCGCTTATAATTCGTGAGGAAATCAGGATAAATGATAAGTAAATCATAAGGAAACTATACTTATATGTATTTGTATCCAGCCTCATAAAATTTCCTTATTATGGACACGTGTGATTGAAAACTGGTGATGGGTGTGTACAGACTTTAGTAAGTGAGTTAATCGCATGTTGTAATGACTTGTTTATTTTCCTGATGTCATTACTACTAATGACATAACGGTTTTAAAAACGCTCGACATCTACACGAAATTTCATAATCTGGTAGAAGTGGAAGTTCATCCTAGCGTCTCTATATTTTTTATTTATGATATTTATCGAGAAGAAGTTGGTAAGGTACTGAATAACATTGTAGATAGCTATAGTAATATATTTAAATTATTCATCTTGAAGATCAAGTTTTATTATTTTACTTCGTTGAGTTCATTAATGTAAGTTATATTTTTTTTATAAAATACTAAATATTCGAGATCATATAATTATAACATTCTATTTATCTTTTTAAGCAAAAAATGGTGCTTTTTATAATAATTTATATGTTTGTTTTTTACTACTAATTCAGTTAAACTTTCCCTGATTTCTATTCGTATTTAGAAATAATTTTCATATAATATTCATGGATTAAAAAATGTGTTTTCTAGTTATGGTTTAAATTATATATAAGTAATTAACCTGTATTTCTATTTTGACGGTATTTTCTTAATATTAGTATGATTTTCCTCTGTTTAATTTTATTACGGATGATGTTTCTTAATTATTCGTGTTTCTATTAAAATGAAGCATTTAACCTTTACAAATTTATTTGGTTCTAATTTTTAAAGTCAGATAAGAAATTTTTCATCATGCCTGCTCCTTCAATAGTAATATCAGAAGCAATTTTTAATAAATCCTAACAGTGATTGAATAGACGGATTGCATATCAGAATTTTTTTAAGCTTAGTATGAGAAATGTACATTTTATCTTCAAGATTTAAAACTGAAATTGCGTTTTCATATCAACACTTGTAAATTTGCATTCTTCCCAGAATTTACTATTTTAATAATATTAAAAAGCTTCATTTTTTGAAGAGCTATGATGAAAAAATATATTAAAAGAATAATTGGAATAACATGTTTTATTGAAATTAACAGTTAACATTTAATTTGGTACTATGACTTTTTTTTATTTGATTTAAATTCCATGCTATTATTTTTATTTTAATTGCTACTAATTTAACAATTAACATATCAGAAAGTTTACAATGTACTAAAATACTTTAAAATGTTTAAAAAATTATCAATAGAAATGTTTGTTGATAGCTGTTCTATTGTTGAGTAATATAAAGTAATTTTGTTTATTACATGTTTTAACTGATACTGCTATTTTCTTAGGGCAATATATAAAGTGAGTTTAAATAATAGTGTATGTATTGATTCATAATTTCTGTGAAGCATTTTGAAATGAAGTAGAGACAAAAATTTTTATTTAAAATTTATTAACTCTGTAGACTAAATTTTAACATTTTAGGCTTACGATTTTAAACGATGTATATATACTCAATGTATCCAGTATTACTTTCAATGCATCAGTATTTTTTAAGTTAAGGGAATTTTGAAAGAAAATGCACGCTTTTCTCATGTAATTCTTTTGTCTTGTTTTCAGATGAACACGTATCTCTAGCCGTTCGTAAACTACCCTGTAGATCCGGGCTTTTGTAGTTTGCTTAGCATTCAGAAGCTCGTCTCTACAGGTATCTTGCGAACGATGCTGATTGCAGCTGCTTTTGCTGATTTGCATATCAGAACATCTGCCAAGTTTGATTGCCAACGGAAGAATGATGTGGTTTTTTTCTACTGCAAAATTTGCGTGACTTTTTTTTATTTTAAAAAAATATTAGCTGTATTTATTATATTTAATCCCGATTATTTAAAATTTGAAAAAAAATAAAATTTAAATGAAATGATTAGTTATGCTTTTGTTTAGCTAGTCTATAGTAATTATTATTTAAATTAAATGACAAATTTTAACATTAATAACCTCTTAAGTACTGAATTTGTGATTTTAAGATTATTTATTAATTTATTATTGGTTTTTAGATTATAAATATCATTTAAATGCTTTTACTTTATAATATTATTTTATACTTTTTATTTAAATACATTTTACATTGTGTTCAGCTAAGTTTAAGTAAATTTTAAAATAAAAAGATAGAAAATATTGTGCTAAATATTCATATTATATTTTAGTTCATTTTTGATTGTATATAGTGTTTTCTTAATAATATATTTCATCATGTGTACATTAGTGATTCATATTTTATTATTCTCAAATATCATTTATTTCTTAGAAATATTTGTAAATTTTGTACAAAATCTTTCATTTATCTATTTCTAAAGCTTGTTTATATTTTTTATTTTAATAAGTTACAACAAAAATAGAATTTTTATAATGGTAATTAGTAATATTTTTTACTTTGATTGGTTACAAAATATTTTGCAAATAATTTACTGTTTTTTTGTTCTTAGCTATACATATTTAATATGGAATGAAGTCTCTTTTAAAAAAATTATTATAATTTTCTATAATTCTTTTTCTTAATAAATATTATTTTTATCGCATTTAATTGTAAATAATCCATTTAAAATCTAAAATACAAGAAATTGTTAATTTTAGCCTTTTCAGTATTGTTATGAACAAACTATGAAATAACAGTTTGCTAGTTTCTGTATTTATTTAATTAAAGATATAAAAAATTATTAAAACACACCTCTTTCTATTTAGAATATTGAATTTTATTGAAGAATTATATTTAGTTTACAATTCTTTTATTATATCAGGTGGAATTATATAAGAGATAGTTTCCTAATTATGTTTGCTACATTCGATTTTTCTGATAAAATGGTATGAAATAAGTTTTAAATTAAAATACTTTATTTTGATAATGAATCAGCAAAACTATAAAGCTAACAATATTCTTTTAAAATGAATTATTTAAAACTTCTGATGTTAAAAGTGTTTTTGTTTACTGTAAAAGTGTGAAATGTATATGTATTCACTTATTGCTAATAAATTTATTATTTCTTTCGTCTTTATCTGTATTTAATATGTTCTACGGAAGTCACAAGTTTTAAAAATATCGCGCATTTATAGGAAGGGATGATACTTTAGCAATTTTGTGTTAACTAAAGTCAATTTATTATTCTACTAAGGTTTCATTTTATTTTATTTTAAAACTGGAATTTGTTAATTTATTGTAACAATTAGTTTAATCTAAAGGAATAATGAACATAACTTTAATAATGAATAATTTTTTAAAATAAATAATGTCTTAATAAAACTGTTTTTACTCTTGAGTAAAAAATACATCCAGAAAATAAATGCTTAAATTTGCTTTGGGTTTCTATATAAGTGATACTATCCATCCTATTATGAAAACTAAATACAACCATTTTTCTATTTAATCTATGTAAACTGAAATAAAACCGATTTCCAATTTTTCTGATTGGAAATTCACATAAACAGCGCTTAGTTAATACGAAAATATATTTTGTAGAAGTGTAATTGTCTCTTATGTTTTTGATTTTCACAGTTATTTTCACGAATAAAATTTGGTAATTTAAAACTATTTCATTTTCATTTAATGAAGTTGAGAATTACATGATTTAAAAATTAGTTTATATTTTTGACTAATGTCAATTATATTGTAATGCATAAGCTTTGATTAATATTTTAATTAATTGGAATGATTTTATGAAAGCAAAATTTTCGTGAACAATACAGCTCAGCAATAGATCTGGGAACTAAATGCATTATAAGACGGATAAAAAAGCCGTACAAAAAATATATTACGATTACCAAGAAAAATCTTAGCTTAGATATTGTGTTCTTGCATATAAAACAAAAAAAAAAGTTTAAAATTATTCATTTATTATTGTATCAAGCTGAAAAGATATTGTTGTTCAAGTAAAGAAAATGTAAAGTTTCATTAAACCGAGATTCATTTTAATTAATGTGAAAATTGAATATTTATTTACTCAGAAAATTGCCACATGCGAGGTTATAATATTAAAGTGTTTTTTCAAATCCTTGGTATATTGTACAAAATTTAGGGAGAATTACAGCTCTTGTAATCAAATTATATTGTACATTTAATATATATATATATATGTGTGTGTGTGTGTGTGTATTATGCAAACAATTATCCTTCATGATTATTATTTCAAAATAATTGCGCCATTTTAAATACGAAATGCTTAGAAGTGCAGTTTCTAGAAAATTAATTAAATTCATAAATTGATCATAACTTTGCAGATTTATATCTGAATATAAATTCACATATTTGTATTTCAAAGTTATAAATTATAGACATATAATCTCCTCTGAAGTCAATAAATAAGGTATCAACAAAGCATTTTAATAGAATTACTCTTGCTTATTTGAATTTTAATTTCAAAAAAAGCTTTTTAAACAAAGGAATTAAAAAGTTTATCAAAAATTCAACCAAATTTATAACAAAAATTTCGAACATTTTAATGCAAAGCA
>JAPDSC010028610.1:0-15255 GCA_026290005.1 Latrodectus geometricus
TTTTTTTATTATTTTTCAAAAGTCAGAACTTTTAAGCATGTTTATATATATTTTTTACAAGAAACTGAAACTATAACAAAATATTGTATTTTTAACTGTAAATAGTTTAGAAGTGTGTAATATATAAAACTTATCTGACACAGTATAAATACCCTATTAAAACTAATAAGAAAAATTGACTGATGAAGAGAATCAATTGATTTTAAAGTTTCTAGTAAATATGAATGTATTCTTTAGTTGCTTAAAAATTCTTTGCCTTTTGTACATAAGAAAAACTAAAAAATGGGATAAAATTTTAATGTTTTTAAACATCATAATACTATATTTTATTTATATAGTATAAGAAACAGTTTAAGAAAGGTTTTTAAATCAGAAATGCCCTGTTAAAATGAATGTGAAAAATTGACAAATGAAGTGAGTATTTTAATGTTTCATCTCAAATTAGGATAAAAAACAGTCGTTTTTCACTGTTTTATTCAAAATTACATCAACGATCTTTAATGACTACAATATTGTAAATAAATGAATTATAGTTAATTATAGTAAAAAAATATATAAATAATTAAGAAACATACTTAAATATTGAAAATTGCATAATCATTTATGTAAGGTTATTTCATGCCAAATTTTGAATTTTTTTCAGAAATTTGGATTTTAACTTAATCAAATATATAGATGGGAAAGCTTTCTTTGGATCAGAAATTGCTAAGTTGTAAGTAAATACCTTTTGAACACAAACATTTCTATTTTGCAAACACTAATTTAAATCAAAAATTGTTGGTCATCGAAAATGAAATACCAGAAAAGTAACTAAATCAAATTGATTATGGATTAAATACAATATGAATTGGTTGAAACTACATCCTTCTTTTGGATTAGATCGAAAGATTAATAAAATCATTAAATGTTATAGGCTTCATAATCTGTAGTATCTGCTGTACATGCCAAAGCATAGAATAAAAAATGATAAAATGATATAATAATAAGAGATATTCATATAGCGTCCAAGCACAGGTAAGATATATTAGTGAGTGTTGAGTTCTAATTAATGTATTTTTTCAATCAATGACTAAATGTGTATGAAAGGAGACAAATTTTAAGAATAGGAAAGTCTAAGAAGTAAAGGAGTTTTTTTTAGCTAAGAAAGTATCCGAGGCATTGTTTGTAATATCCGGTCATATATTAGACCAGGATTCAGTTATTATTTAAAGGTACAGAATGAGAAAATGCTTGAAATCAATTATACCTATTACGAAACATAGTTAATTTTTCAATACACTATTAATGACTACTCTGAGATATGCAAGTAAAATGTATTTTCAATAACTTGTATATCTCATAATGATAGAGATAATCTTATCTAATTTAACGCCAGAAAAATGACGTTAAACATGTAGGAGAACAACCGGCTTCGATGCTATCTCCCAACTCCTTTTAAAACTATCATATTTTAACTGCAGAAATTTATCTAGATATTAAGCGTTGTGTCATTCAGATTCCCATTTTTGAGATTCTTTGTAATATTGAGAATGTAAAATGTCTAAGATTTATTGTAAAGATGATCGAATCATAGATTATATTTCAAAATGTACAGATTTTTTCACAGTAAAAACTTTTCTTAACACATACGCAGAAGAAAACACATACAAATGCCATGAAAACACAAACACTGAAAGATTGTTGTGCTGCAAAACGTATTTGATCTACGAAGGCTTCAGGTACATCAAAGAGCACCTTTAGCTAAGAAACAATAATAAATTTAGTCCCACGCATAAAATATGCAGTCTTCACTTTCTCTGATATGGTCTTCAATATTTAATTGTTACAGTTGATCTATTTTTCTCCTTTTGATAGTTTTATCAGTATTTTGGAGAATTAAATACCTTTATATTAATTTATATAATAAAATGGTTATTCCAATAGAGATTTTCTATTTTTATATCAATATTTCCAATTACGTAAATTTATCCAATACGATGACTGATATCTCTGAAACATAATCAATAGTCTCTAAGACAACCATTCATTCAAGTTCAATTCATACTAAAGAGTTTTGCTTTATTAAACATACAGAGGCTGCTTAAACAAAAAGCTTCTCATGATAAAATAATTCCTATTTCACAAAACTACAATCTTTTCATGGTTTGTCTGCATATTACACAGGATGCTACAGTCTTCCATGACATGCAAATAAGTTTAAAATATAATCATTGGCATATCTTATTGATTTATACTCATGAAAGATCAGCTTAAATCAAACTATTCTTTCATTGGTATTTTATTTTTGATTTCCATCAGATGATTTATTAAATAAATATTTAATGAAATTCAATGAACTGAAATTTCATTTAATATAAAACATTATTGTAAGATTCTAATTATTAAACTTTAAGAGTTAAATATGATTTAAATTTTGTAGTTTTTTGTTCTTCGAGTTCAAAAAATAAACTTGCGAAAAAAATATTTATCAAAAAATGTTTCATGTTAGTGAAAGAATTGTTTAATTTAATTTTTTACAATATGTGTATTTATCAATAAAGTAATTTTTTGTACATATAGTTGCATAATCATTTGCATATCCTAGCAAAAAATATTCATAATAAAAATATTTTGCACTAAGCAATTCAATATATAGATAGCTTTGTTTAATATATTTATAAATAAATATTCAAAATGTTAATTACCGGATGATTTCCATGCTTTAATTATTTTTGTATTATTTCAAACTCAGCAAAAACGTAGATACGCACGTTTATGAATAAAATGCATAATACGCACGTTTATGAATAAAATGCATAATACGCACGTTTATGAATAAAATGCATAATTCATTTTCATTAAATATTTTATGTATACAATTTAAGCTAAAAATTCAAATTTGACTGACAAAAGAGTGTATGTTACTGATAGTAACTAGAAAACAACACTATTAATAAATAATTCTAAATATTTTATTTTTCTTTAAAAGCATCATGTTCCCAAATTCTGTTTTATACATTATTTTCTTTTTAGTTTTGACACAACTCTGCTTATAATATTAACATTTTATGATAAAATTCTAAATATTGCTTAATAAATTTTAATATGAAACATTCATACCTAGGAACCTCAAAGGAAATACACAGCTGAATTCAATTCATGACGATGCATTTTTGGGTTTGAAGAACATTAGAAACTTGTAAGTTTTTTTTATATTATTTCTTAAAATATTTTGTCAAATTTCATTATGGAAGCAGATTTTGAATTCCTCACTAATAATTTTATTTATAAAAACTCATTCCTTCTTTACTAAGCCACATTAATTATTATTTTTTAAGAGTAATTATTAATGATTTACATATAATTATTTAGAAAAAAATTAGGATTAGTTATATGTAGCAATGTATTTTTATTGTTTTCAGAAAGCAAAAATTGAAAAGCAAAGTGCTTATAGACTTTTTTCTGTATTTAGAGATCTGTCTGAAACAAGTATTACTCATCTACCCATCAAAGGACTTGAAGAGCTTGAAACACTGAAACTGACAGAAGTATATACGTTGAAAGTATTTCCATCTGTTTACCATTTCAAATATATTAAACAAGCACTTCTCACTTATCCGTACCATTGTTGTGCTTTCGAATTCCCTGCAACTCATGACCCCGAGGAATTTTCAAAATATATAACTTTCAAGGAAAAAATGGAGAAAACCTATTGCAGCCAAAGCCCTCCAACAACTTTGCCATCAGTTCCTACAGAAGATTTTAGAGATGTGGAACAATTTTCTAGAAAAAAGAGACTTTTGAATAAGGAATATGAAAAACTGGTGGTTAGTGAAAACACTAACCGGAAACTATTTAACAAGGTTGTTTCAAAATTTTCAAACGTCAGAGCTCGACACAAAAAGAGCAAGCGATACCATACAGATGTTATGATACCACCACTTGGTATGTTGATGAGAGAGAAAATTGTTTTTAATAGTGAGGGAGAGGCAAGAAAGAATAAATTAAATCCAGAAATAAATAACCGTCAGATTGAAATTAAAAAATTATTTCGTCGTCGTGCTGATTGGGGAGAAATAGCGAAACCACCATTATTTGGTAATAATGCGATTCTTCATGATTACTGGCTGAATGTATCTGATACTGAAGATTTTTTTGGAAATCATTTGCAGTTTCCAATAAAAAAGCCTAGTGAGCAAAAAAATACTCATGATAACTTATTCGAAGGTGTATTCCATGGAACAACTGTTGCTGTTATATCGGAAGTTGAGTTACAGGCATTTTGTGGTCAGTTAGCGAAAAATTACCGAGATGTTGAATGTTTCCCAAATCCAGATGCTTTTAATCCATGTGAAGATGTTATGGGTAACATGGCGTTAAGAGTGATGGTGTGGGTGGTGGTTATAACAGCAGTTATGGGAAATGTTGCCGTGATGGTGGTGTTGATGAGTACTGGAGCTTGTAATAGTGTCTCCAAATTTCTTATGTGCAATTTAGCATTTGCTGATTTCTGTATGGGTTGCTATATTTTCATGATCGCAGCAATGGATCTTCACAGCATGGGTACTTACTTCAATTATGCTATAGACTGGCAACATGGTAAGACATTTTATCATCATTTAATTTGTTCTAATTTCTTCTAATAATAAATAATATCTTTGATTAAGTGTAAGATTATATTAATAACTCAATTTATATTAAAATTAGATTAGTTAAAATAAAATGCTTCATCATACAAATAACATGCCACTAATTAATATGAAGTTATTTACCTAGTTGCAAAAATTAACTTAGGTAAGTTTGGCTCAAAAATAATAAAAGATTATTTCAAATAGTCAATTATCTAAAATTGTTTTGTTCGATAAATTTTAAAGTGATTAAAAAAACAAATCAATTCAAGTATTATTTCATTATAGCATATTTTTGAATAGAATATTGACACACATAATACACACAAATATTGAATTATTAGTTTATTATATTTTCATGCTAATTTAGTTTTATGGACTGCAATTTTAAATAAGATTTACTTATGGTATTTGTAAAAGAAAGGCTAATACCTGAAATCTGATAATTATCACAAATATAAAAATATAAATTGAAGGAAAGATTTTAATTTAGAGATAAGGTTTTCAAAAAATATTTATTGGAAAATAAAATGCATTTATCAACTTTATATTTTATTTAAAACTGAATATACTTTAATAAAGTATTTATTATTAAGTCTCTTTTGTTAAAATTTCTTTTCTTCTACCATAACTATACAATCACATTTAAATAATTTTAATACTGTAATATAAATTTACTTTCATTTGTATTTAATTTAAATAGCAATTTAATCTCTCTCAATTTATCATGACTGAATGTATAAATGCCTTTTTATTTCCCATTCTTTGTTTAAAAGCATAATTCACGAGGTTAATACAATGATTATTGTTCAGAGAATTTAGTGTAACTCCCTCTACTACTTATCAACTGAGCAAACATCCAAATATTGTTTGAATTGGAATTTTTGTTAATTATTTTTTAATGATTGTGGAATAACCGAACAGTTTAGGATTCATTCTTGCGTTTTACTTTTAACATGTTTGAAAGCTACAGTGTGTTGGAATTATTTGTAAAGTTTGTTTCACTCAATCTCGATCTTACACATTATACGCATACACTTACACATTATACGATATTGGTTCATGGTAACTTATATTGTTACCAAGATTCTTATTTCCTTTCCTATATTAAGACGAAATGAGTATTTTTATAAAGAATTTAACTTTTATATTTTTAGAATAATTATTAACTGTAAAATTTTGACCTTTTGAGTTTGATAATTTAAAAATTTATTGATCCAGTAGTTCTAAGCCCATCTTCTTGCATTATCTTTTTATTCATTTTCCTCTTATTTTCAAAAAGTAATACTTTTTACCAATTTAAAATTTTTTATATTACATTTTAATGAATTATCAACTTTACTGATATAGTGAAAATTACATTTCGTCAATCTAAAGTTTTTTTTTTTTTTTTTCTTCTCTCTCTCCAGTTTGTGATATAAACCAACATTACTTCATGCATTGACTTTTGTATATTAGTATGAAAATATACAAAGAGATGTATTTTTTATAATTATTTTTGCTGTGAATACTTTTTTTTAGAATTTTACTAAAATTGATATGAACATAATTTAAAATATTTACTTAATTCTTGCAAGACTTTTTGTGAAAGGGTGTCAGTTCCAAGAGTGTACAAAATTACCTTGGAATCAGCAACAGTGGTTCAAAGCAGTTGTTATATACAATGCGCTCTTCATTTTTCTAATAAATGCCCCCTTTTCAAATTAAGTCTTCTGAAGTACTTTAATTTTTCATGCTGTTTGGATACATAAAATAGGACGTATTTAATATAATTATAATATAATTTTATTTAAATTTATTAAATTAATTATTTTATTTAAGTTGGTTAGCATTTTTTCTAATGTCAAGTTTTTATATTTATCAAATTATACTTAAAATGTTTTGATCAACATTAATGCTTATCCATTCTAATAAAAATAAATTATTTCTTACCTTACATGTGAGTTTGTTTCCATAAACCCGTCAATGAATTCATAAAAGTGTCTCCATTGTAATATTCTCGTAGTGAAATAATACCTTTGAAACTGACTGGTCAATATTGAATGGGAAAAGTTTGCTTTGCCTTAATCTCTAAATAATGAGAAAATTTTTTTTTGAATACTCAGTAGTTTCTGTCTTCCTATAAAAATAGCCAACACTTTTAGATTTTATGGTTCAAGAAAGAGTAAATATACAACACATATTATTATATGAATCATATATTGAATATTGTTCATATTAAAGTCCGGTTATTAGTACTTAATATTTAAATTTACAGATTATAAAATATTTAAATTACTAAGTCACATAATGATTGTACAACTAAATTTTTTTTACTTAATTTATTGCTGATTAAAAACGTTGGACTATTTTCTAAAAATTATTAATATAATATAAATTTGCTAGCAAGTGATCATTTGTTGTTTTTTAATAATGTAAATTTTTAATTACATTTACTTAAATAAATAATTGTTGGTTAAGAATTATGTCTTCATTCTCATTGAGAGTTTGTAGTAACTTAGAGTTATTTATAAGATATGTTTCCATTATTAATATAACACATGTTTTTAAATCTATAGATACTTTTTGTATAAACTATATCCTTATTATAGGTTATGGATGCAAAGTATCCGGATTTTTGACAGTGTTTGCCACTGAGTTATCCATTTTTACTTTGACTGTAATATCTGTTGAACGCTGGTATGCCATTACATTTGCAATTAATTTAAATAAACGTCTTAAATTACGCCAAGCATTTAACATAATGAGTATAGGTTGGATGTTTGCTATTACAATGGCTTTTCTTCCTTTGTTCAACGTAAATGGCTATTCTAGAACAAGCATCTGTCTACCTATGAAAAACCACCATGTGAAAGATGTAATTTACTTGATGATTCTTCTCATCACGAATTCTATTGCTTTCATTTTCATCTTCTTTTGCTACGCTAATATGTACATGTCTGTGATACGCCACCAGAGCAGAGCCACTGCTAATGACATGGCAGTTGCTAAGAGGATGGCGATGCTTGTATTAACAGATTTCGTTTGCTGGGCTCCAGTGGCTTTTTTTGCTGCTACTGCTGTGTCCGGCTATCCACTTATTGATGTCACTAACTCTAAGATATTGCTCGTGTTTTTTTATCCGTTAAATTCTTGTGCAAATCCCTTCTTGTACGCAATTTTCACCACCCAATACAGGCGAGATTTTTTAAGCTTACTCAGGCGATGCGATTGTTTTAGGAGATGGACACGTGGAAAATCTAATGACTACTCAGATTGCAACGTACCTCCTCTACAATTTACAAACCACCATCGACAATGGCAAACGGCTAACAGTTGTTCTTCCCAGATGTCCACAGATAATTCCATGAAAGTCCTCCGTCCTAGTGATCTTAGTAGTAATCAGGATGCCATATCTTATACTGGCTGGGAAGATCAAGAAGCTGATGAAGCTGTAAGTATCTGGTCTCCTAAAGTGCGTCATCACAAGGAATCAACATCAAGTGATGACAGTGGAAATTGTTGCAAAAACTTCAGCAGCAGCTCTCATAGTACAAACACTCAGAGAGGTTCTCCACATCCAATCAAGCATAGATATATTCATTTAAATATGTCTGGTAGTGTTAAATATGATATTCCTCACGTTAATACTACAAGTATGTGAACTAAAAGTTTTAAATATTTTGTGTTCTGAAACATATTGATATTAAATGGTATCAATTTCTATAACAGAGAATATAAAAATTTGTTCATTTATTTTATGCTGTCACAATTAATTTAGTAATTTATATAATGAAATTTATTCAAGTATTTTATATTTTAAATATTTTCAATGCTTTTATTGAAGAGAAAATGATGCTCTTTATTATTAATGTAAATAGATAAAATCCTGTATTCAATCCATTTAAAGTAGCATTCTCATAAATAGTTATGTTTCTTATTCATTGGAAATTTAAGGTGTAGAAATAATATTTTATGCAATACATTCTGAAATTCATATAGGAAATTTAAGTAAAATTATGTAACAATTGGAATTATTAACAAAATGCTCAAAGAGATATTAGAAAATATATAATTTAATATATGTATACAAGTGTAACTTGTAAAAGCATTTCGGTTAAAACTCATATTTACTATAGCAACGAGATCTTGCAAAGAATTTTCTTGATTTTATTTTTTTGTGGAAAAGGGACTATGCTAAAAAATTTCAATCATAATAATAAATAACGTGCAATTTTTATTTGTGTTATAAATGTATATTTTGCACTAAGCAATGTATTCAATAATGTATTTCATGCCTTTCACAGACGGGGGTTATGAAATCTCTCAAAAACTAACGTTCGCATCAAACAAATGTTATATTATCAAGTTTTAAAAGTATTAACAACTCATTTATTATAGATTAAATTATTTTGAGTTTACATTTTAAATTAATTTCAAAAATATCAGACATAAAACTCAAAAGCATTAAAAAGTACTATGTTTTTACTAATTAATTAATCAAAAAATAAGTGCGTCAATGTTTATATATATGTTAAAACAATCAGTTATTCAAAATATCTGTTACAAATGAAACATGATTTTTAAAATCGGATAAAGTTTATCGTGCTATATTCTTTTAATTACCTATTTTTCCTCTCTCTCAAGCCATTTTAACGTACAAATGTATACTATTTCCTAAATCTTATTCTCTAATTTCTATCTAATTTACATATAATATATTTGAAGTTAATGAAATTTAAAATTTTGTAATTTAGCTTATTTTCTATTACAACATACTTATCGTATCATTTGTATGAAAAAAAACATAATGTGAGAATCACATGAACATAGCTTTTACTTAAATGATAATCATACATTTTCACAAACAGTGTATTAACTATTAAGGCTATTATTTACAAATACTATACATTTTTCTAGTAAATAATAAAAAACATAAAAATTATGTTATATCAAGTAGATATTAATGCAAAATATGTGTATGAGATTATATCAACATTTTTTTCAAATAATATGAAACTTAATCAAATTCCTGTACAAACTATTTAATTTTGTTCAGTTTCAAGGAAAGAAAACTTTCATAAGGATGTTACAGTTTTTCATATATTAATAAGTTTTCAAATATCTCAATACAAAGTTCAGGAAAAAATCATTGTTTTGAAACACTGTGATTTTATTGCATAGTTTGGATTGACAATATTGTCCTGTGAAAAATTATAATCTAAAATATACTTGGTTTAAAATTATTGTTATTGTCATCAAGAAATTAAAAATATTTACATTATTAATAATATTGAATGTATTCCATGTTAACATAATTCTTCAAAGTTGCTAAATTAACTTTGACGATTAATTTTCCTTTCACTGGTTTTAAGATAGATTTAAATGGAGCAAAATCGTGATAAGAAAGTATCTGTTATTTTGCTATACAATATGTAAATTTATATTTTGTGTCCATAATTTAAAATATTAAGTAGATATTTTATTTGCAGAGTTTTGCAAAGTCAATTGAAAAGTATAAATGATTTGAAGTAACTCTTTTTATAAAAGTGATTAAATGGCAAGTAATATTAGAAATAAAAAGTGAAATTACAAAATGTACTACAATTTAAATATAGTAAAAATCTTTGAATAAAAATAGATAAAGTTCCTTTGCACAGAAAAAATCGTTTAAGCAATCGACAAGTCGTTTGCTCTTTTAAAGTTGTGAAGAGCAATAGAAGAAGTGAAAGTCAATGTGTTAATGGTCGCTTTTAAATTATTCTTATGTCGAAAAGCTGAGTTCTGACATCTAAAGAAGAAAATATTTGAAAAGTGGTTCAGTAATTGCAACTAGATAGGGTATATATATATATATATATATATATATATATATATATATATATATGCATTGATTCAATTCCTTACTTTTTAATATTCTATGTAGCCTAGTCCACAATATTATGATTTTTTCATTAAAACAAAGATCAATATGAATAATCCTAAGCATGTAGTTTTATTAATTACGTAATCTTTTCAAATGTTTAAAAATATGTGTGTGTTGCGCATGTTACTTATAATAATTGTAATGTCTATATATATGCATGTTCAAATATTAGGGTTACAAATATTGTTTATCATGCATATATGCTGTAGAAATTATGAATTATATTGTAAATGAATGTTATGAAAACATAAACTTAAGTATTGTATAGATATATGTGATGTTATACTTAAATGTTTATAGAAATGTATTGATGGGACAAAGAAGAAAGATATTTCTGGTACCATATCATAAAATTGATTTCATTATATGGTATCGATATGTATAATGTAGTTAATATTTTTAATTTTTTCATGAAAATTTTTACAATATTTCACATTTTTCTGTTGCGGAGGAGTTTCAAATAATTTCTAAAATATTAAGGGTCCAAATTAAGAAATATACATTTATATGAGCTTATATACTAACATTGCTTAATTATGTCAAACAAACGTTTGTCTCTAAAGTGATTATTTTATAGTTAGAGAAAAGTAATTTGCTCAACTTGTAAAGTGTTAAAACGAGTTTAATGCATTCAGTGAAAGAGCATATTTATTACTATTCCATTTTTTTTGTTTAGATAAATTTTAAGAACAGTTAAGTGAGATTGACATCCGAATATGATGAAAACTGAAATTTATTTTAAATCATACGTGTTAGTGCATTAGCATCAACTTTCATACAGAACTATTCAATTTAAAACTAAGAATTTAAAGGTTTATAGTGAAATATATGTTATATAAATATTAATATTAAAAGTGTTATTATTTATGAACACTAACAAAAATACTCATACAGTTTAATTTTTTCAACATTTTTTGTATAATTTTATTCTATGCGTATGTCTTATATTGTACTATATAAGATGTAAGCACAATATCCTAAATATTGAAGTATTATCTTTTCAAAATATAATATATAGGAAAAAATGCTTTTTAAGTAATGCAAAATTATCATATACAATTACATTCATCACATTTATCATTCATGTATATTTTTAATTTTTATTAAGTAACACATGAATTCAAATAACCATGTCTATTTAACTTTCTTCAATTGTTTAATATGTCAAGACTTGAGTAATAACATTTCGACAAAAATAATAAGATTATTTAAAATATATTTATAACTTTTCAAATAACTAGTTAAAAATTTTATGATTTTCGAAGCATCATTTTAGTGAATTCTGTTTATAAATGCTTAGAAATAGAATTTAAATAGTACAAACGCTTTGAACTAGGAATATTTAGATATAAAGCAATATTTTTTAAACAGTTTTGGTTAAGCTCTCTTCAGACCGAATTTAAAATAGTAGATAAAGTATATAGTTAATAAAATATAGTAATTATCTTTAATGTTAACTGATCTGTTTCCTTATTTTGCATAAAATTCCAACATCACTTACAATTTTAGTCTATAATTCAAAACTTTCATGAAGTGTATAAATTAATATTTTAATTAAATGAACAATTCCACGAATATTTTGTTCACAATTTAAATTTCAAATAACTAGTAAAAGTAATGGAAAAATAAGAATAATGATACACAAATAAAATAACATGGAGTGATTTGGAATCATAATAAAAGCTGCGTTATAAAAATAATGAAAGTTTTAATTATATGTTTCCTTAGTATAAGCAGTCAAATATATAATTAATTTTTTACAATAAGGTGCTGTCAACAAACTGTGACTTCATTATTAACTATTTGTTATGGTGCTATAAATTTTAACATTACGATAAGAAAAATAGAGTTAATTTGTTGTGAAAGTAGTTCATAAAAAGGATATTGTATATACTTATTGTATAGAGAATAAAAATGTCAACCCAAATTTGTTTTACTTTATCAATAGTGTTAATGTATGTAAATAGTTATTGAACATTTTAATTACGTGATGTCCATATATGTATATATTTTCTAATTTAGAAACTTTAAATATGTTTTGTTATTGAATATGTAATAATTCAACTAAATTATGTCATTAATATATTCAGTTTAAATAAGATTTATCATGTCATTCTTTCAAATTGTATTGTTAAAATAATAATAATAATTTAAATCTGCAATATTTTGAAAATTTTATTTTATTCTGATGTTTACATTAAATTAACATTTAATCTATCCAGTGTAAATAAATGTTTTTAAATGTATGCCTGTTATATAAATGTAAAACAAGATGTTAAAAATAAAATTGTCTCCTCTTAATTGCCTAGGATTTACTATTAATGTGAGGAGTGTCTACATAAATATATTCATATAATGTGATATAAAAAATGAAATAAATACTCGAGTTCCCCTAAATAAAGCCACAAATAAGCTGACTCCATAGTTTAGCCATAAGACAGCGCCACATGTTATTAAAAGTCTTCATAAGCTATATATTAATTTACCGAGCTATATTTCTTTCAGAAGAAACCAGTTTAAAAAAGAAATAAAAAAATGCATACAGAGAGAAACATAATTTAAAATTTAAATTTTGGGGATTGTCCAAATCATTTTAACTCCAGCTGAAAAATTAAAATAAAAAAGTGCAAATTTTATCAAAAGAGCAATGTCTCTAGTATATTACAATATTTAACACTAGAATTACGGGTGCAATCATTTTGACCCATAACAAGTTTGTTTTAGATTTTCTGAAAAATTAATAACAAACTTGAAACAAAAATTCTTGACCTTTCCTAGCATTTATACCAATAATGATATGTGAAAAAAATGATGCTTTAAATACTTATTAAATTTTTTTTTCTTCATATTTATACCTAAAACAGCAGAATGAATCATTTTGACCCCATTATAATCACATGTACTAAATTTGCAATTCAACGTTTCTTGGAATATGAAAAGCTAGTTTGATTCTCTCTCTCTATTTTCCAGATGCAAACAAAAGAGTACTTCAAGGTCAGTAGATTGCTACTGATAGCAAAAGAGCAGCAGAGAATTTTGTTGTAGTATTAATACCCAGTGTTGTAGATCTACCCCCATCATTTCTCGCTATCATGCCGTATAGGGAAAATGCCTTTGTTTAGCGTATTCAAGGAGTGTTTTCTCTCTGATGTTTTTTTGTTTTGGCCTATTGAATAAAATGTAGTGAAATACTACCATAGCCAATGCAGTAGTCTAACGGGTTCACATCTGTTTTTTTATGACTGGCCCATTGTTTATTCGCATTGCCTTGGAGACTGTAATAGAATACCATTCTGTTCGATTTTTGACACCTTTTTTACACGCGGATATAATTTCGTCTCAGGTGAAAATGGTTTAAAGAAATAAGCGTAAAGTGAGACCTTCGATTTTATGCGACAATTATCGGAAAATGAATCTGAACACGATAATGGTGGAGAAATCGTTTTCAGTGATGATGAATGTATACCTCCAGATAAAGAACATATTCCTTCGAATGAAAATACCAAATCTAATTTTCCTGTGCAATATATTGTCCGAAAACCACTTCTATGAACAAAAAAATTTTATAAATAAACGTAAGAAAATTATCAGATTCAATCCAGATGAAATGAGCTCTGGAACTTTTGTTGCAAATTATGGAAAGCAAAATATTTGAAAAGGCTATGCAATTAGTTCCTGCAGGCTACATATAAAGGGTCTATGCTTGTAATATCAAAATTTGTACGTGGGAAAAAGCTCACCTGACACTAGAAAAAGAAGAATGGTAATCAACTTTAGACAAACTAGATGCTTTTATATCAATTTTGTATGTTTGAGGCATATATGGTGCAAATAATCTAGGCCTTGATGGTCTGTGCTCTGCACATATTTTCCGCGATATTATGGTGAGATTTACATTCAGAAAATTATGAAATTTTTGCGATTCAATAATAATTAATAATAGATAATTATTTATAAAGATAAATTTGTTATCATTATTTGATTTGCCACTAATGATGATAGTAAATAACTTGCTCAATGGTTTTCCATACTTGGGAAAGAAAGGAATATTCTGAAAACCTATCTCTTTCCGAATACTTCGTTTTTCTGATGAAATAAGCTTTCGAAAATAAAGAAAAGATATAAAAAATAACTTTTTCACTGCACTAAATCTGTCCCAAATGTCAAAAATGAATACTAATTTAATTGGAATAATAAAACGAAAAGTACATAGAGTTTTTTAAAAAAGTATAGATTCCTTTATACGATACATTTTATTGTATAGTATGATAATATAACTTTGACAGTTTAACAGAGAAAAACCAGCAAAAATTTCTTATTACTAAGCTTCCTTTATTCCGGTATCGAAAATAATCACCCAAAAAAGCTGTCACAAACAATATCCTCTTAAAAATAAACAAAATTTTGTGTCGACATTGCCGACCAAATGGCCCGGAAATACTCTGCGAAGCAGGATCAAGGAAGTGACCAGTTCATATATTATTCAATATTTTTGATCATGCAGGTATTAATTCATTGATTTTATACAAAAGAAGTTACTGGAAAGAAACGTACGAAGAGAGAATATCTTTAACAACTTATTGAAGAGTTGCGTGGTACGTATACTCACAGAAAATGTAGAAATCAAATACACAGACAAAAATGATAACTATTGAAGAATCTGCGCAGATGCGAAAATGGATTCATTACCAAGTTTTGAAATAAAGAAATAAAATTGTAGTTATTGTTCTGACTGTAAAATTC
>JAPDSC010028610.1:15265-41555 GCA_026290005.1 Latrodectus geometricus
TGAAATAAAGAAATAAAATTGTAGTTATTGTTCTGACTGTAAAATTCCAATATGTAGAAAGTGCACAAAATATATAAAAAGAAGTTGCCCAAAGTATGCATGTAGAAAATCTTGACTGGTTAGAAATTAAAAATTTCTATTAAGCTGTTTGAATATTTTATCAGCGGTATACAATACTCCATATTATATTATTATTTTTTATTACTTTTTATAACAATTAAACGTTAAAAATAAATAAATGACAGAGCCAAATAATTATAGCGTGCTGTTGGCATAGCAGCACGAGGTTTTATTAATTGTGATCAATTTCACCAGCCCGCGATTATACAGATCAATCGAAACTATCATGGTTCTCATGTTAAAATCATAAGTAACATTTTTATAATCCCAACGCAATCAAACTTCACGGTGCTGAAATTCTTTTTAACCAGATTAACTTAATTTAAATAAGAAGAATAAATTATACAAATCTGTGATTAAAATTAAAATTAATTATTGAAATTAGAATTAAAAAGAAAATAATTTATAATTATTAGATCAATGCTTAAAAAAATAGTAAATATAATATTAACTATTAGATGAGATCATTAGCATATCAATCGAATTTTCCATTTTGTTGAACAATGAAAGCAGTTTTGTAGAGTCCTATCCTAACTTAAAAGCCTGAGACTTGATTAACAATTAAAATTAGATATAGGCCACAATGTTTTGCTCAATATAAACAATAAATTTATCTTAAATATCAAAATAATATTATAATTTTTGAGCATCCAAAATTGTTGCAGCACATTTTTATGGATCTATAATTTCTTTCTGATTTTAAAGAAGTTTGCTGAAAAACACGATAAATATTAGCCAGTTTGATACTTTTGAATTATTATTTACTAAAGCTTAAAAATCAAATTGAATAATAAACTACTCTTGAAAATCAAGAATGTGATGTACAGACTGTTCTTAGATTTGACGAATACTTTATCACAACTACAGCGCTTCATATTAAATGTCCTGTTTTTTATCCTCCTTCTCCGTAGTTGAGGCACAACAAACGTGTGAATGTGTCATAGTAACAACAGCCTGTAACGGTTCATGTGACAGGCACATTTTCACAGATTCACAGAGCAAATAAGAATAACTCTAGGATTAATATTCTCTTCAATCTTCATCAGACAGTGACCTTTAAAAACTAAGGCAAACTCAGTATTTATTCGCGAATTTTGCTTAGTGCGAATGAGACAATTCTATGTATTGATTAAAAAAGAAACGGTCCTCATTGCTTGGCAATATATTTCAAGGTCATATTAGATATCAGTCCTTCTGTTGAGAAAACTGATGGCTAATCAGAGGCATTGTGATATGTCCCTATCAAGCAACTCTTGTGTATAGCGGATTTTATAGTTATATATGGACAATATGTTTCTGAGTACTTTCCAGATATTGCTGTAAGAACAGTTTGCAAATAGAGAAACTGCATGTGCATCACTCCGCTCAATATCAGACGTCACTGCGTGGAAAGCTGTCTAAGTATCCAAATGACACGCTTACAGCCTCATCCAGGTTAAATCCCGAGTTTCCTCTTCTCTTCAAATCTTTTAATCACAGTTCAGATACCTTTTGTAGGTTCATTCCGTAGGTTCTTTCATGAACTTCTGCAGAAACATTATCCTTATTTTAGAATAACTCACATTTAACAAAAGAGACTATCATTAGTAAAGGTGGAAACATCGTTTTAATATGACAACGCCTGCAAATTTTATCAACCTTTTGTGCTGCAGGATGCTGTTTATACGGGAAGTTCGTATAACCAACCAGTGTATAATTAGTATAAAAATGAAATTTCAATGATTTTCAATGAAATTATTCGTATAAGCTTTCCATAAATTTTACTCTCAAAATGAACAAACATCTAATAATTTAAAAATACAAGAAAACAAATTAAGCAGATAAAAACTGTCCAAAATAAATAGTGCTATACCAATAAAATCTAGCAGATGCTGTTTAGCAAGTAAAATAATGCTCATAGTCAGTTACTTTCGATATTTATGTATTGTGGTTTTACTTGTTTTAAATTGAACTTATATTTAATATGAAACACTTATTTGGATAACTTGAACAAAATTTTAGTTATACTTTTATTATTATATTGATTATTTGTTATCCTTAGTTTTCAAATTTGGTAATGCTGTTATGCCATGACATAGTTTTAAGGACCTCTTTTTTAGGGGGACTGCGAAAAAGATAGATTGTGCCATTGGGTTGAAAAAGACTGAGGAAAAAAATATATGAAAACAATTAAGTTAATATAAATGGTTAATTTTGAACTGTAATAAACATTTTTTATTCACAAATCTTTATGAATATTTTGTGATACGCAAAATATTATAACTAAAAGTTTTCAAATACTTTTTTTATATTCTTTTAAAATAAATGCTTAATACGATAGGTAAAAATGAAATATTTAAAATCGATAAAAAATCTTTTATATAAGATGACTCATACTCATTTTCTATATGTCATAAAAGTGTGTTTTTATTTACCCTTGGGCATTTTAGATAGAAGTTAAGCCATAAAAGGTTTTGAAAAGCTTTTTATCTAGAATCTTCTTTTAGTAAATCGCATTTAGGGGTTTTGAAGAACTTTCAAATTGTTTTGTTTTTATTTATTCGAATGGCTTCTCTAATTGCTTCGACGTTCGTGCATTGAATGGTTAGCTTGATTTCTTCCTATTCATTAAACGTAGTTTCTTGAAATATTTACAGGATTCAGTAAATAAAATCCCATTTAGTCTAAGGCATTTTGAGGTCTTAAGATACTAATTTGGCTTTTCTGCAGATTTTTACCAATGATCTGGAAATATCTAAATAATGCATAAACACATTATTCACACATCAAATCTCAGCAAATTTTTGTTCATTTTTGTAATGAAGTATGCAAATTAAACTTCATATATCTCAGCTAATATTTCATTCAAAATATTAAAAGTTATACTCTTTATTTTCAAAGTAACATATAAATTTATAAATTAGTTATTAACATAATTTTACCTAGCATTTTAAGCATTATGCTAAATTTAGTATATTTCATTGTTGTATGTTAAACATGTATACAGCAATTTGCTTCGTACATGGTAAAATCTGTATCTCTACATTACATATTTAATAAAAGTTTGGTATTTTTTCTAGAAAACAAAATATATAGAGGTGATTAAAATTATTTGTAGATAACTGTAAAGCAAATCCCAATAAAATTATAAATACAGATAATTTTGCAATGCCTACTCTAATGTTTGCATATGAGAAAAATTAAACTGAAATATCGCAGAATTAAAGGGCAAGTAATTCATTTGTAATCATTCTGTCACCATTTATAATCTTCATCAAGACACAAAAGAATAAAATTTTATGAAGTAATTATATTTAAAATAGATAAATACTTTTATTTTATATTGTTTGTATATTAGAAATAAAAAAAACAGATTTCTTAAAATTGTAATGTTCTTCCTTATCTGGAACGATAATTATTGCTTCTACAAGTTGCACATCAAATATTTCTATTAAAATAGATTTACCCTAGGGCACAAGGAAAAAATACTTTTATAATAAAAAGAAATTTTGACAAGGTATTAAAAAAAAAAAAAAAAAAAAAAAAATTAATGAATTTAACTATTTGAAATTTTAATTGATTTCCTAAGGAATTGAAGTTTTAAAAGGTCATATATAGAAATAGATATTATATTTATAAATTTATATCAAAGTTAAATTATAATTTTGAAAGCATTTATTAAAAACTATGGACAGTTATGTTTATCAGCATATAACTGACTACTATGAAAATTTGAGTTTTCAAAACTTTTCGGTAAATCTGCTAGAACATTCTTATATTTTTGTACACTTTTATGCATATTTTCTGTTCTCAAAATATAAATTCAAAATTACAAGTTATTATATTCTACTTTTATATAGAACTTTTTAGTCATTGTCTATACTTTAAAAATAAAGAAACACGTTTATATTAGTTAAGTACAATTTTTTACCTAACTAATATAAACGTTAACTAATATTTCCCACAATAGTTATTTCAAAACAGTATCAAGAATTCCTATTTATTGCTTAATAGAAACCAATTAATTTAACATGGGAATAATTTTCTTGAAACATACATATTTTTTTCACATTCAATAAACAATTTATATTAAAAAAATATTAAACATTTTAAAAATGTAATTATGAAACAGAAAACTACAATTAAATATAAAAGAAACTTTCTGTATTATCCATATGGAAAATGTTTTATAATGTATTTCTGTGTCTACATTTTGTTTAACATTTTATCAAAAATTGTGAAAAACATTTGCAGCACGTGAAAAGTAATTTAGTCAATGACATATATATAATACATAAAAATTAAAACATTTTGTTTACTTAGTAAGCATTTTCAAATTTCGCAACTATAGAGAAAGAAGAAATGAGCAAAACGTATAGGAATTAAGTATATTTTATCAAAAATAAATGGTGAAAAAGCAACAAGTTTCGAGAACAAATATATGGAGTTGTTGACAAAGTGTTTCAAAACTGATAATTTGTTGCCATTTTATCAAAGCAAAATATTTGGATACAGTTTGTTGCCACTGTATCGGTTCATAAATTAATCGCAAAAGTTATTTTATGAGTTTGAAAAAATTCTATAAATTTTTAAAAAGAAGTTAATTATATTTTAAAAGTTGTTTAGTTTTTCTTTTAAATTAAAACATAATAACTACATGCATCGAAACATATTTTCACTTATTCTTAAATTAAAATGTTTACCATATTAGACGTAAGACAATCTTGATTATAACCGTCATAAATATCCAGTTTTTAGAAATTTCCTTATATGAGAAATTTAAAGAAGTTAATATTGTAATCACCTTTTAATAAAAGTTATGAAAACACAATTACTTATAATTATTTCTTTAGATATTAGTGTTCCTTAAGATGAAAGGTATTTTTAAAATGCAATTTTAAAAAATGTCTTTTATACTCAGAATAACATGAATTAGTTTAAATTTTGTTTAATCTTGAATGGAATTTCGACTTTTGTCTTACTGGTTTTAATGTTTTTAATTTTGAAGTGACTTAAACTTTGAAACCACCAGTTAAATATTTTAGAAACTGAATTATTTGATAATAAAATTTAGTCCATAACAATTAAAATTGGAATAAAACATAAATAAGGCTTTTTTTAAATATTTGTTGTCGGTAAAATATATATTTGCTAATAAAATACTATAAAACGTAAATAATTTCAATGCAAATATGAAATTTTTATTTATTATATTTTGTGAAATAAACAATGATATGTAATATTTTTTAATCTGTCTTTACAATTAATAAAACCCACTTTAAGTAAGTGTGAATTATTATTTTGTTTTATTCAAAATAAACTATATAATTTGAATAAAAATTTATATTCGAAATCTGGAATATTTTTATAGTTGAGTTTAGTTAGTATTTTTACGATTAAATTGCATTCATTTCTCAATAAAAAATTTAATATTTATTCGCTATAGAAAAAAATCAATAAATTATTCTTTTATTTGTGAAATTTAGGTGAGGTGATTTATGATAGCATTTATCAAGAAATAAGATTGTGTAATAAATGCAATGGCTAATAATTTTGAAATTTATTATAAAAGCAAAGCGTACGAGCTTCATGCATTTTTTCATTTTTTCTCAAATGTTATTAAATTAAGTAAAGATTTTGACAGCTAATTCATATTTAAAATATCGTTTCTTTAAAAGAAAAAAGGTTTTAATCATCATAGGCATCATAGGAACTACATTTACCATTTATTTTTAATACATGGAATATGACATTTTAAAAAAAAAAGAAAATAAACACACTTAAAACTAAAAATATGTTTTACATTACCTTTGTGGTATCTAACGATATTTTATAATAAAATTGAGATTAGAAATAAACTTCTTAAGCATTAAAGTTAGATTTTCAAAGATTAATATATATTCTTAATTAAATAGAAGTGAATTTGTATTGTAATCAAGTAAATGAAATTAAAATAACATTTTAACAACATTTTAATATATTTTCCTTACATATAAATTTGAAGTTAACCTTACTTGTGTTCGGAAACAGCAAAAAATAACCAATTACTCTGACGAACCAGTTATAAATGACCAAAAGGTTTACTTGTGGTACTAAAGATAATTTAATTTTGTTTTGTCGTTCAGAGGAAAATACTTAAAAAACTTGAAAAATAATTAAATGATGCCCAGTTTCAAAACTTCCCATTTTAGTCCATTGATCTGTTAACAAAATAGTTTTCAAAATACAAATTTCTCAAAATATATTTATAATTTTTAGAATATCTATAATATGGAAGAATAAATTAATTTATATCCTAATTGTAAAAATAATATGTAGAAGAAAAGTATTATATTGTAATATAGTTTTTTCACATTCATTGTATACATTTTGGTACGGTATCTCCCACTAATTACGAAATTTCCCCATTGAGTGGATATGGGACTAGGCGAAATGTAAAAGTTTTCATCTTTTTTATTTGAAGGGATCATGTTTTAATGATTATATGTTCCTCATATAGGAAATATTGTTCTATAGTTACGAAAAAGAATTTCGTCGTATGGATTTTGAATAGATTGATTGAAATTTCCTTAAAAAGTTTGTGTCTATTTTCTATGACATCAGATTTATATGTTATTTAATGCTATGTGTAAAAAAACATGTTAGTATTTCACAATATATGTATACGATTTAATTTTCTCATCTAAGCTAAGATGTTGCTTTATTGTTGATCAAACATTTCTTCACTAGTATGATAAATTATTATGATAATTTGTAACTTCAAAATCATAACATGCTTTCAATATGTCTTTGTTATGAATTTGAGAATAACGAGTGGAGCATATCATTTTGCATATCTTAATGGAAAAACTAGTCCCGTTAGATTTCGATTTGCAAAATTTTCATGCATGTTGGCAGGAAGACATTATAAGTAAATAGGTTCTGACACTTGATTTTGCTTTGAGATATATCCTCTGTTGCATTTTTACTTGAAAAGATTGCTATTTTAAACTCACGTGACTAGATTTTTTGATGGTACAGTGAAATTCTTAAATAGCTTTAACAGATAATTGTTAAAAATTACCCTTCGTTTCACAATAACATGAAGTTTCTCCAAAGACCTAGATATTGTGAAATATTTAAGCTCAGATAAGAAATATTTTTATTCCGATTCATATAATATATGAATTGGAATAAATATTATATAATCTTATATCTTTTAGATGCTTACCAAGTCAGCTTAGCAAAATCTGTTTCCTCATTATTTAATGGATGCACTTTCTTTTATGATATAGTTGCATCAATGACAAAGATAAAAGAAAATTTTCCTTTTCACTAGAAACCTATCTGCATAGTAGAAAATTAAAATCAAATTTCTCTTAGAGAGTTATGCAAAATTTGCGACTAAATGAAGCTCTCTATTACCTTTAACAATAGGATAATAACCTCTTTTATTACATATGACTTTAGAAAAGAATCTAAAGCTTTTTCTTGACAAGTATAAATCGATAGGGAATTATAGAGCCACTGGAGTATAATTTACAGTACAATGTTCAAAATATGCTGTTAGTTTTTATCTTGGGAAATATTGTAGGTTAACAAAGAATCCAATTGTTAAGATTGTTTTTCATGTGATTTTATCTGAATAATGTAAGCAAGAATTTATATTTCTAGACATGTTTCATATTTTTTAGCATTTAATTTCATATTGTTTAAAAAATGAATAAATTTTTCTAGAATCAATAATTGTTTTGAGAATTTATGTCATGTTTTGAGAAATCATGAAATCAATTGTTCTCAGAATAAACAGTATCTGAGTTAAACATTACAAATATTCTTTAAGCCTTGGAGTTATTGCTTCTAGAGTGAAACTCCTTTCTTTCCTTTTTATATTTCTTAAGAATTATTCTATGATAAAGAAAACTCTGAGATAAGAATACTAATTGATTTATTAACATGTGTATCACACCAATAAGGATGTTAATTAATAGAATATTGTTTTCACATTAAAGATAAAATGATCACCTCTACTCTGTAATCTAACTTTACGAAATAAAGCAAGTAATTGTAGCATTGAAAGACAAATTTGTGAGCAAATTAAGCCAAATCATAAATAAATCTTAAAATTCACTGTATTTTTATTCACTGGTATATTTATTTACTATTGAAAATTGTTTTGTCAACCTTCTAAATAATTTATTAACTTTATGCACTTTCGAAAATTATTTGGTTTTCAAACATTTCAAAAAATAATAATTTCATATCATCCAATTAGTGGCGTAATTAATTATTTTGTTCTCTCAAAATGTTGAGAATTTCCTTTCTGAAACAAAAACTTTTAAGGAATTTGAAGTATTCTGATATTCGATTTTTTTATCACACTTCCACCATTTCGCCCACGCGTTTTTTGTTTTACTTTATTTAAACAAATTTTTTTACTGTTTTCACTTATGCAGGGAACACGAATGGGAAATTCAATTAGTTGTATTGTTTTAGAACTTGTTAAACTTAACTTTTAAATATCTTAATTTGTTTGCAAATTTGAAACTTTATAATCTTGTTATGGCACATATTGTTTACTTTAAAAAACGTATTTTTTATTTAATTATAACTGTTTTTTATTGAAAAATGTTAGCAAACCTACTGTGAGTTTTACGACTATTTTCATTCCTAATTTCATAACCAAGCTAATTATATGTTTTTATGAAATTCAATTTCAGGACAATGTGTGATTAACATGTTCTTTAGTGAATTTTCTCACATTTTAAGAAATTTTGTTATTGAAATTACATGGCATTGTAAATTTCTTTGAACAAATTGGAAATTCGCACATTTAGACTAATTCATAACATAACAATTATAAATAATTTAAATTCTTCTTCTTTTACAGTGAATAAATACAAGAAAAATCATAGTGAATTTTAAAAAAAAAACACATTTATATTAAGAAAGATCAAATAATAAACTTGTATTTAAATATAAATACCCCTAAATATAAATAAAATCAAATTCTATACCTAAGTGTTTCTGTTTTCGATTTTCTATGGCAAAATTTTGTATTTCAAACTTCAACCAGTTGGAGATAAATAGCATTGGACCCAGAGTCACCTCATTCATTGAAAGTCAACAAGCATGAGAAATCTTTTATTCTTTAGCCAATCATACTTTCCTCCTGTACGACACTCCACTAGGAATAAGCATTGTAATTTTTGACCTGCATTTTCTTTTTTTGTTTGAAAAAATCATTTCGTGGAATTATGTGGCATTGGGGTGTCTGTGATCTATGCGAAGAGTATTGTTATAGAATTTCTTTAAATACCAAAGTGCTATGTGTCCAAGATTCCCAGATAATAAAACTACATTTTATTACACATTATGCTAAAATTTTAATTGCAAACATCATTTTCTTACGTTTGGTATTGTATATCGATTCAGAAACGTTAATACAACATGAAATTCTGCTTTTTCAACTTATGAATGTTTTATGTTCTTAAGCATTGAAAAAGATTCTTGAGATTAGAGTTATAGTTATATAATTAAAGAATTATTAATTACTTATAATGAATATTTTTAACTTATTTCTCATTTTTTAATAAAATTTACTCTAGTTAACCATTCACTTACGTGACCTCTAATGTTAGGGTTAGGGCCTGTATTCTGCTGAGTTAATTAAATACATATACAACACTTCCAAAATGTTTATAAAATTCGCAATGTATTTACATAAATAAAAATCCAAGTAATTTATATTAAAATTCAATTTGAAACGTATTTTAAAACACAAATATTTAAATCTACATATAAATTTTTTTCATGGGCAAGTTTTGCCGAAGTAAAACAATACTTTTAACTACGTGCGTGTGGTGGCGTGTGTGCAAAAATGAAAGTTTTATTTTCAATATGACTCATAAGTGACTATATTTGCTTTCAAAGGTTTTAAAAATAAATTGAAATTCCTTTCTTAATATTTAAAGTACAATTTTGTTTCGAAATTCTATGCAAAGCCTGAATTATAAATTCTTCTTGGAATTCAAATATGCATTTTATAAGATAAACACACACAAAATTATTTTTTAAACAATTTCAAATTTTATCACGATGTATAATTTTCTATTTAATTTGATATAAATACTCTTAAAACTAAAATAAGTAAGGACATAAATCCTCATGTGAACCTTTACAAATTTAAGAATACCTTTAATTTAGAAAGTTTTCTACAATTTTAATTTTTAATTCTTTGAAAGTATCTGTGGATGCAATTATAAACGATTAAATTACCAAAAAGAAAAGTATTTACCTCATTTGAAGTTTTTCAGTAAACTATTTGAAATTTCTAATTTTCATTTTATTTCTAGCATTTTTCATGCAATCAGTCAAAACTTAGGTGGATATAATTCCTATAGTCACTATAATTAATGGTTATAATGTTTAAAAACTTTTAATTCTTAGCGCTAACTGGACAATTCAAATCAATAATTTAAAAACTGAATTTGGGACGACAACAATCAAGCAGGTAGGAAACTCGATCTTCGAGCTTTTGGGAAGATAGACAGAGAATGATTATATAAAAATAACAACAAAATTTACCCATACAAAAAGAATATATAATAATTTAAAAAAACGTTCTATGATAATTTTATTCAATCTAGACTTGTGAATTTATATTGCTAAGCATTGGAGGAATCATGGGATATTGAGAGCTTCAGTTTTTATAATCCAAATTAATATATTAAGTAATTTGATAATTCAAAATTTTACAATCATAAGATTTTGACAACAGAATATGTCATAATGTTTGTTACATACTTATGTGTGATACTTATTTGTGAAAACAAAATCTGTGCTATTTTGGATTTTTCAATATTTTCAAGTTTGTGCTTAATTTAATAACAAATTTATTAAATTATACAAAAATATTGGTATAATTTTCCACGTATAAATATTGCAAATACTATTTTCAGAATAGTGATACTTCTAATTAAATATGATATTTGTGTGTGAATAACATTAAAATCTTATTTAAAAAGGCTGATTAATTTCTATGCAGGGTTCGACAAGCTAACTTCCTCTCATTGAATTACAATAACACAAAAAGTAGTAAAGGTGGTGGTTGTCTTAATAGGGAGAGATGTTTATAAAGTTGTGTGACTTTGTTGTTCAGTTTCCATTTTGCTTTGGAGTAATGAATGAAGTGAACTTGCCGTGGAGTCTTATTTTTAAACAGCATTTAAGTTACTTCAACTCAGCTTTCGGACTTGAAATCCATTATTTTTATGGTGGCAATGTACAAAGAAAAACTGTTTCTTAGCAGAAAATAAGAGTTTGCCATGGTTTTCCGAGGAAAGTGAACATGCTGTCGCAGCTATTTATGCTGGAACTTGTGAAGATGCTAGAAGTTCCTTTTTTTGCCAAGACTAGATGAAATTCACTTATGAGGAGTATGACTTTTGCAGAATGGTGCAACAGAAGATACTTCAACTGCATCGATTTTTGTGACGCAAAATCATTTCCTGGATTCATCATTTCAGTGAAAGGTGATTTGGAATATCTGGTGCACTTTCGCGATTTGATTTAAGTGATTTCTTTTTGTGAAAGGTATTTAAAATCACGTTTGTATAGAAACCTCCCACAAACTGAAAAATCTGAAAAACATTTTTTAAAGACATGTGACCAACAAACCTTCCAATATCAGAGAAAATGATGAGAAATAGTAGAAATTGGTTCACCCAGTATATCAACAATGGTTGGTGTCTCTCTCCCGAAATAGTACTTAAAATTGTGTAAACAAAAATTTAAATACGTAGCTTTTGTATACAAAAATAAATAAAAAATATGTTTTTACTTTTTGTATTATTGCAATCAAGTTATTTTGCCACACTCTTTAAATCATCAATAAATATTATCTAGTAAAATGCCAAAATGCATAATTTAAATACAAGTAATTTAAACTATAGCAATATATTATTTGCCAGTTTATAAATAATTATGCATCGGATAAGAAAAGAATTCAAATGTGTTTTAATTATAAAATATTTGTAACAATTAAATCTTCCGTCTTAATATAAGACATTTATTTTGTATTTATTACAATCATATAAGACGTATTCCCATCTTTTTTTAGTTCATCTTGGCAAAGTGCTTCTAATTTTTGAATGAGAGTATCCCTTTAACTCCATCTACGTAAAATGTGGTTTGTTTAGACAATAAGAAATTTTCGAAAACATAATTGAGTTAATCATAAGAATTACAGGTTTCTCTATTCAAACCATTTCAATAAGAATTGCAAAGGAAATAGTCTTTGAAGAAATATATTCCAAGTAAATAAGCATATTAGAGAATTGACATTCATTTTTAAAGAGTTTTTCAGCAATTCACTTGTGTACGATAGAACATTCTTGTGCTACAATTTTATATTAATATGTTTTGAAAAACTATTTTATTTTTTAGCTGTTTTTCTATGAAAATGTAAATAGGGTAAATATTTTTGCAAATTCCTTATATTTTTCACTTGCTTTAGTGTATTATTTTTGTTTTCTTTATGAAATTATTGTCTAAATCACGATGATTCTCTAAAAATAGCTATTTTCAAAGCTCAAAAATATGTCCATAATATCTAAGATAGTTAAGCAATATTTTTGGAGGCAAAACATAAATCAACATTCTTGAACTTTCAAGTCAACAGGAGCATTAAGAGCTAGTTACTATAGGCTTACTATTATGAGTATTCTAGAAACTGCCAGGGCGGAAAGTTCTAGGAGTTATTGAAGAATTTTAAATTCGGCTTCAACCAAGCATTCAGATGAAAGTTACTGAAAAGCAATGAGTTATAGTTTCTTTTCGTTTGCAAGTTGATTCATTTTACTCCTGTATTATAGAAGTTGTGTAGTTTTTAACCTGTACTATAAAGCAAACAGAAATTTTGTAATCCATTTGTGATTGATGAAACTGCTAATAAAATTCTTACTTAGAAGAATATTAATCTTTATTTCAGCAATATGACATCCAGGTCACCACAAAGAAACTCTTAACACTGTGTATTAGCTGTAATTATTAAAATTAACTATAAGTTGTGTGAAATTTTATCTATGCAATCAAACTCTACATAATTAAATATTTCTCTAACAGATAAATTTTTAAATCCCATATATGTGATTGTTTTTGAAAAGTGCAGTGTCTTTCACGGACTTGTAGGTAATTATTTTTTTTTATTACTAGATGCTTTCCTGTGTGGTACAGATTTATATTTTACTCATGGTGAAAAAATGAAAGACAAAAATATTTTTATGTCTAATTCTCTTTTATTTATTATTCTACTAAA
Organism: Latrodectus geometricus; assembly: GCA_026290005.1. Classification (NCBI taxonomy): domain Eukaryota; kingdom Metazoa; phylum Arthropoda; class Arachnida; order Araneae; family Theridiidae; genus Latrodectus; species Latrodectus geometricus. The sequence goes on from JAPDSC010028610.1 coordinate 28,662, forward strand.
TTTTAGAATTTACGTAAAATATCATTCGAATAAATAAATTAAATTAAAAATGAAATAAATGTTAATAAATAATTTTTTCTTGCAGTAGGAGAAATACAATAATAATGTGAACTATTGCTTGTTTAAACATTTCAATTCAGCAATTACTTAATAGACATTATCAGCAAAAAATAATACTATTTTAATTAAATTAATATTAACAAAAAATAAGATTTTAAATAAACAGGTTCTAATTTAACAACTAACAAAGATCTCATATGAAAAGTATAAGAGTATGTAGTAGTCTTTATTATTTTATTTTAAACGTATGATAAAATAAGTGTGAAAATTTTCTACTACAATTCTATTCACGACGTTTATTTTTATTGCAGAAATAGTTGCTTACGATGAACGTAATTTACGCATGTGTTATTAGATTTTATAAAGCAGTATGCCGAAAACAACGTCCTCAGGAATTCATGAGAGTAGAAAATTATTTTTCATTTTATACGGGCTCGAAAACAAAGTTCGTACTAATGATACAACTAAGGAACTTGAACAATGAAGCCATGTAAGTAATATTAAGAGACTTTCTTTAAGTTGTTTATAAAAAAATATTTTCAAAATTTGAAAGTTATAAGAAATTTAAAATTTTGCGAGAGCTTTGAACAAGAAAATATAATAAAAGGAATTACTTTGACCAAAAATTTTGTTTACAATTTTGCATAAATCTTATTTTTCTTCAGGACGAGGACTTTGAAATGAAAATAACTGACAAAAAATCATATTAAGATCATTGTTGGCCTTTTATTTTGTGTCCATAGTTACATTTTGCAAAGAATATTCTATATTTCTAATTATCCATTGTAAAAATGAATTTGTCCTGAATAAAAAGGATTTCACTTTTTCAATAAGCAATGTAATAAGGAATTTATAAGTTAGAAATTCTCATATGTATTTAAAACTACATAAACATTTTTGAAATTCTATTTTAGGAAAAAGAAGATAGTTATTTTTCAACAAAGACAACATTTTCTTTTCACCATTTCCACCAGGAATGAAGAAATTGATTTTCCTTTCGTTTAATGAATTCTTCCACTACAATAAATTCTTTTAATGTAAGACCATTACTCTTTTACTCGCTTCCATTCAGCGTAATTGATGAAACAATTTAAATGGAGACAAACAGTATATTTTTAAGTTTCCAATTGCTAAGAATAGAAATGAAATCATTTCGATTCTTATAGCATTTAATAAGAGTATATAGTATTATTCAATGTACTAAAATACTCATTTTGTTTCACGTTTTGTAATTTTATTCTTTTTATTTTTTATTTTATTATTATTTTACCAACTACTTATTTATCACCATTTCATTCTTTATAGTAAAACAGGTAAAAACATTAGATCTATTAAAGAATGTATCATGTTAGTAATAATTATCTGAATTGATTTATGTATATAAAATGCACATAATAAATATTAATTTCAAGAATTTGAAAAGTAACAAAAGTGGAGATATTTACTATAAAATAAGTTAAAAACTTTATTTACAATAGAAATAAATTTGTTTTTTGCATAATTCAAAATCAATATTCCAACTGACCGAAATGCCAACTATTAAATTTCATAAATTAATGATTTCTAATCACTGCATGAAATTAATATAGGGTGAAGAAGACTTCATTAAAATAAGATTTGGAAGATAATCTTTAAACAATTTAATTCCAATATTTTTCATTTAATTTAGATATAAGTTGTATTCTTCGTAAAAACTGAATCAAAATAATCATGGATGTCATAAAGAGACAATGGAATTCATGTAGGTTTAATGGTATAAAAGAGAGAAGATAAATAATTGTGCATAACAAAAAATTGCCTCCATAACCAGGACAACTAATGTACTTAATGACATCTGCAAATCATATCGGGAAGATAAGAAATGGAGAAAATTGTTAGTTCTTACAAATTTATTTTTATGCCTTTTGGTAGACAACATAACACTTAAATACCAAAGTGAATCTTGTTGTATTGCGTTGCATCCTTGGAAGAAAACATTGTATTGCCAAATACAATGTTTTCTTCCTAGGGTACAACGTAGATCTACTTCCTCGTGGTGTGATAATATCTACCTCCTGGATAATGGTAAATGAATTACCACCTTGGCATAACGTTCGTTTAAAAATATTTTATCATGTGAGATCCCTCGAAGCAAGAGAAATGCTACAAAACTTAAAGGACAATTACATTTACGTTTCGTAGTTAGGGAATAAGTAATTGCTCCTAAAAATTGCAGTATTTTCCCTTTACTGGTTATAAGACCAAAAACAAGACAAATGGTTGCAAATGATGGTTTGACAAAAGTGAGGTTATTCTTTTGAATGTAAAGAAATACAGCTCTAATTTTTAAACGTATGCTAACTTCAATCATTCGAACAACAAATAATGTTTTTCTTAGCTTAATAACTTATAAAAATAATATTTATCGGAGATTTTAATGTCCATTTCATATTATGGGGATACAAGAAGAAATGATCTTGGTTGAGAAGTTGAGGATGTTTTGAGCTCCTTTAAGTTCAAATTATTTTGTGATCCCAAGGATTCAAAACTGTTCTGTTTATAATGTAAGGTCACTTAAAGCAGATTGGTTACTTGTATCAATAGATAAATTTTCTAATACCAAGAGACAAGTAAACTACTGGCTATTAAAATTGCTACACCAAGAAGGCGACATGCTACAGACGTGAAATTTATACGAAAGGAAGAAGGTGCTGTGATATGCAAATGATTAGCTTTTCAGCGCATTCAGACAAAACAGGCGCCAGTAGCGACACCTATATTGTATTAAAATGAGGAAATTGTTCAGCCGGTTCCTCATACACAAATTGCATTTGAACGTTGTTACCTGGTGAAAAGTTGTTGTGATGCCTCATGTAAGAAGGAGAAATGCGTACCAGCACATTTCTGACTTTGATAAAGATTGAATTGTAGTGTACCGGGATTGCGGTTTATCTTATCGCAGTATTGCTGCTCGCGTCGGTCAAGATCCAATGACTGTTAGCAGAATATTGAATCGATGGGTTCAAGACGGTAATACCGAAAACCATGCGGAATCTCAACGAATCAATCTATCACTAGCAACCAAGAAGACATTCATAGTATCAGCATGACCGTAATGGATCGTGCAACCACGTCACTAACCGTGAGTCAAGAAACAAGTGTCTGCACGAACAGTTCGACTACGTTTGCTGCTGCATGGACTCTCAGCTTGGAGACCATGGCTGCGGCTTCCTTTGACGCTGCGTCATGGACAGAAGCACCTTCCATGGTGTGATCAACGACGAACCTGGGCGCAAGAATGGCGAGACGTCATCTTTTCCGATGTATCCAGGTTCTGTGTACAGCATCATGATGGTCGCATCCGTGTTTGGCGACATCGTGGTGAACGCACACTGGCAGCATGCATTCGTCATCATCATACTGGCCCATCACCTGGCGTGATGGTTTGGGATGCCATTGGATACATGTCTCAGTCCCCTCTTGTTCGTATTGACTGTGCTTTGAACAGCACACGTTACATTTCTGGTGTGTTACGACCCATGTCTCTACCCTTTATTCGAGCAATGCGAAACCCTACGTTTCAGCAAGATAATGCATCACCGCATGTTGCCAGTATTGTACGGACCTTTCTTGATACGGAACATGTTCGGCTGTTGCCCTGGCCAGCATGTTCTCCATATCTTTCACCAATAGGAAACGTCTGGTCAATGGTTGCCGAGCGACTGGGTCGTCACCAAACGCCAGTCACTACGGTGTATGAACTGTGGCATCGTGTTGAAGCTGCATGGGCACCGTACCTGCACATGCAATCCACTCTCTGTTTGACTCAATGCCCAGGCGTATAACTGCTGTTATTACTGCCAGAGGTGGCTGTTCTGGGTACTGATTTCTCAGGATCTATCCAGCCAATCTTTTTGAAAATTTAACTTCTCTTATTTCTAGTATAATATATTTGTCCAATAATTATCATTTTGTTATCTGCATTTCTTCCTGATGTAGCTATTTTAATGGCCAGTAGTGTATTAGATAATCCTGGTTTAAGTCACCGTCAGGTAATAGCTGAAGTTACCTATACTACCCCATACCAAGTTCTAAGAACATCAAAAATATTTTGGAATTTCATAAAACGTCACATGGTACGTTTGCGGAGAGCTAATAGACTTTCTGTTTGATTCCAATAAAATAGACTAAAAAGTTAAAGTTAAATCAATAACCAAACTTATTAATAACAAAATTATCCAATGTGACAAAAATTGTACTCCCAGAGCAAAACATATAGACTGCTGTGGACTGAACATCCCAAAAATACAAAGATTAAAAGAAATACACTTCCGAAAGAGTCTGGATTAATAGATCACTCATCTAAAGTTCATGTCGAAAACAAGCTTTTTTTGTCTAGGAAAGCTGCTCTCACTTAGAAAAGATCATCTATTGACAACTTTATCTTTAAATGAATTTTCAGAGAAATGCTAAAAGAGCTTTCAAGTTCCTTGTAAATATTAAAAATGCAAATACAAATATAAACCATTTTCAATCAATGGTAAGATGATAGCATCATATTGAAATGTTTTCTAAACATTTATGCAGCATTTATCTAGTATACAACAAAAATAAAATTATTGTAATAAATAATTAAAAAGTTTGAAAAATCTTGAAAAGCTATAAGCAGTTCAGTTCTACTGACCCAATCCCCCGCTTTCATTTTCCTACTAAAATCACTAGATAACTCTTTGTTGCTATAAATTACTTAAAAGCTAATAAATCACCAGGTGTTGACGCGATCCATGCCAAATATCCCTTCCATTTAGAAGGAGTGAAATCTCTTAAGATTCTTCAATTTTGTCTGGATCTTTGGGTGTGTTCCCTCTTTAGGGATCAAATCTGTCATAATACCATTCTATGAAAATGGAAAGGACCCTCAAAACCTTTGGTTTCATAGACTCATTTCACTAAAGAGTATTCTATGTAAAGTTCTGGAAAGAAATATTGCAAGAAGATTTAACTAGTATGTCAGGAAGTTTCGATTTTTAGCCAATGAATGAACAGTTTTCACACAGTATAGATCAACTAGCCAGCCTGTCGCTTTTCTAAGTCAGAAGATAAAAGGAGCTTTCGATATAAAACATATTCTTTTAACCACTTTTGTACTTAAAACCCACTTATGGCTTAATTTGCAGGAAAGTCTTTGGTTAAAGCTATCTAATATTGGTGTTCATTCGAATGGGATTCGCTAATTGAGAAATTCTCACGGCCAGCTAATTTGTACAGTACGCTTCAAAAACTTCTCACATTTCAAGATCCTCTAAATGGAATTTCTTAGAACACAGTCTCTAGTTATTTATTATTTAGGCTCCATTTAAGTGATATTATTATTGATCAGTTGAAGATTTGTGATATCAAATGACAATTTTATGAGCACAGCCTGATTATTTGGGCTAAAAACCTCAAAAAGCAAACTAAATAACAATCTGAATTATTTTAAATGATGTTTTAGATAAGTTAGGCGATTGATCTCATGTTGATAAAATGGAGGAAAACTGTTCACCAAATAACTGTAAAAACTGTATACCAAGTATTTTAAAACTGTATACCAAGCTTTCTCCTTCACACAACAACCTATCAAGCTTTACATATTTTATCAAATGTGTAAAGTAAGAGAGGAAATAAAAGTGAGCCAGTTGAGTCGTTACACTGTATTAAGCATGGACACTGGTGGGAGAGGCATTGGAAAAATCGGCAAAAGGTGAACTATTTTTAGATTATTGTAGCTTCAGTTTCCTCATTACACTTCATGTTACTTTTGTGTTTTTTCCAGTCTTAAAGCTCTTTATTCTGACTAGAGTTATCTTCTAATCTTCCAACAGAAATAAGATATATGTTTGTTGCTTATAAACGTGTCATCATTTTTGGCTCTCATGCTTGTGTCACTGGGGAGATTGGATTGCAGAAACTACTATTTTTATTGTTTATAACTAACTTGGAAGAAAGTTGAGAAGTCAGTCAAAAAATAATCAAGAAAAAATAAGGGAAACATGATTGTTCATTTCTTGGTGACTGATGCCTTTACATAAACTTTGTTAAAAGCAAACTTTTTTTTCAATTCAGAGTTATAATTGCAGCTTGACACATTGCTTGCTTTGAAAGTAAAGAATGTTGTACTTGTATAAGGTATAGAACAAAATCCCAAATACGTTAATGTAATCAAGAGAATACAAACTCTTATTTCCCTTTTTATTCAGAATTTTAAATCTAGAATATATTCACATAGGAATTTCTGCCTTTTTTGCTATATCGAAGAATATCTATAATAATGATATTGCTGAAAATCACATTTTAATAAGCTTTACTGGTGAATGAAAGCATATTATTCTATATTTAGATAATTTTACATACTCAATATATGTGTCATGACATTAAAAACAAAAATAATAACTGGCCAGTTTTTCTATCTATCTTGCTTTAGTTACTACGAGAGGACGATACTCAGTTACCCTTCTTTTAATTTTTTTTTTTTTTTTTTAGAATTTCGTATCCTATATCTATCTATGTTCCATAGTATTAAATATCTGCATGAATAACAAGATTTGTAATGTCATTTTACATACAAATTATATGTGCTAAATTACCAATAGAAAAACATTATCTAGACAATATGCATAATAAACATGTTCAAAATGTAAATAATATGACTCAAATTCGTTTTTAATTTTCAAAATGAAACAATCATCACTTCTATGCCTTATGATCTAGTATAAGTTGCGAATTTCTTATTTAATTTTTACTGTATTCATTATGTAGAATAATCCTCAACTATTATGTCATAAATTTTAAATACGATATTATAATTTCATCTAATACTAATAAATATAATTAATAAGCGTTGCAAAATTAAAATGAAAAATATAAAATATCAAAATGAATATTTCAGTTATTAATGAGGCTCATTTTCTCATTTTGCTGTAATGTTTTACTAAGACATTTCACTTTTTTAAATGTTGTTAGTCTATTTGTATTGGCGATACATAAATTTAGTAGAAAGAAAAAAATGTTTTGATAGTAAATATTTTACTGACATTTTTTTGTATACATTAATAGCAAATTTATAAATCTCGGAAACTATTCAGGTTAATTTCTTCATATTCATTTAAAGAACTTGTTACAAAATATATTAATTTGCGCTAGAAAGTACCAATATTAATAATTTGTAAAGAAAGTAATTATCTGAACCATTCATCTCTTCCTAAAAATAATTTTAAAAAATATTCAATTTATCATTAATTTTCAGATCAGGGCTAACAAACCTTAAATATATTGAAATTCTGATATTAAATTCCCAAAGTTGGTGTTTTCGAAAGCTAACTGTAACATTTACTGCTTTTTGAAAAATCTAAAAAGTTATTGATCATCATTTTCATATATTGTGAAGATGAAAATTGAAAACAAATATTTACTTTTAAAGAAAATCATGGAAAAATATTGTTTTTAGAATAATTTGACTTTGAACAAATTTTTAGCTGTGATACTTTTAAGTACAATTTTTTTTAAATCTTGTTTGTGTGAGCGTTCTTGTTTTCTAAAAAGTTTCGATGATATTCCAAAAAGATTCAACACAGTTTTACAAATAAATCCGCAACCCAATAAATGGAAGACTATAAATAGATCATATTGATGATAAATATTTAATAATCAGTTTTTTTATACATTTTAATATCAAAGTAGCATAAGCAATTAAGAATAATTAAAATTATATTGTTTCTTATCCAGTGTTTGTTTACCAATTGTATTTATGTAGTAGCTAAAATTTATAATGCCCCTTGAAATTTTAGAAATACAGAAATAAATTTATTGAAATGTAAGCAAATGTTATATCTTCAAAAAGATTTTTCCACAAAATACAATTATAAAATATGTACTTAATTTATTACTCTAATGATTTATATGATCATAACATGAGATATTAATGTCATACACACATAATATACGGAAACATAAGCGAGATTGTTGCTTCAACGAAGATATTAAATTCTTATAGCTTTTATAAATAAATTAAGTAATTTTAAAATACGAAATAAATTGAAAATATTAATGAAATGTAAACACTTATTTAATATATATTGCATACCATTTGCTGATAGAAAAATGTTTCTTTTTTTCCAAATTAGAGGATTTTCATTAAACTTTATAGAGTTGTAGAGAAACTGCTGATGTGAAAAAATAAATTATTGATTACTGTTGAATTAACATATTATAAAAAATTAATAATTGGTAAATTATATTTCAAACTATAAAAAAATAATTAATGTATACTGCAAATTATACAATATTTTTTGTCCAGTTAATTTTATTTAGCAGAAAATCAGTGGTTTACTTAAAACAGTTGCTAATATATAAGCTTCTTTGAAAACAGTTTACGTTATTCTTCTTAAAAGATATCAATGAGAAAAGTACATGATATTGAAATAGGTAAATATAGGTAAAAAATCGCAAACTTTGCAATAAAATCCCACATATTTATCATTCTTAATGCTTGGATACCATAAAGAACTGTAATATCGGCCTAGAAAGAAAGCTCAAAGCAAAATATTTATAATTGACGAGTACTATTGGTTATGTTCAAAATAAAAATATGGTGAGATGAATGAAAGAAGTATCAATTTTTAAAGAAACTATTTAATAATTATTAGTTGGAATCCTAAAAAAATTGAATTGATAGTATATATTGTTATCTGTGACTAAAATATAATACACTTTAAGTTTTTGTTAGTAGAAATATGGTTTATATGAAGAATGTTATTGCATTGCTGTCATATGAAACAATAGAAAACATTGAAGTTTAAATGTATCTTTGAACTAAAATGTTATTTTTTATTTATTTATTTATTTTTAAATATATTCTTTTTGGCATTAAATTACGTTTCATTGATGCATTTTCAATTAGATACAGTTTGAAAATTAAATTGCGAGAAATCCATTGGAAAAGATCGGGTTACCTTGGTGATAGATGAAATGTGAAAAGATGGCGAGAAATAAAACTGAAAGTAGTAATATATACAACTTTATCAAATGCTTTTTGTTGAAAATGTTAAATAGAAGATAGTATTAGTAAGTGAGTAATTTTGTATTCATACAATGTCTGGTTGTGTATTTTGCTTATAAAATTCAATAATCACATTGTTGATCATCATTTCTGAAATTTGAAGACACGTTACCCTGCATTTATTTAGTGGATTTGAGATCATAGCCTCTTGCAATTAATAATAGCTGAGGAAATATTCAGTTGTTATACTGCATCAAGTAGCTTATTTTTCTTTTTGTAGCTCAATTTTAACGATAAAATGGTGAAATTTACTACAAATGCATGAAATGTTTCTAATTCAAGTTACTAATAAACAAAAAACATCAGTCTCATTGTCATCTATAAAGTACGCGAATTTCAGCTCTTTAAAATTTATATACTTTTAATTTCAGCTAAATTTTTATTCTTTACTAGAATGAAAAAAAAATCTCAAAATCTACCAGTAATTGATTATCACATACTTGCAAGTTCTAGTCACATTGAAATCGGTGAGAAAATAGTTTTAGAACTTTACACAGAATATTGCGAACCATAGAATTTAGTATCTGCAGAACATCTGAAATACCATCTGCGTTTGTACGGTAGCTTCACTCTCATAGTTTGATAGACTTCCATATTATCTTGTTAAAATACGGAGAAAATAGATATACTTGGATTCAAATATTCAGATTTTCGTTTCAGTCATTTTTCACTATGTTTGAGTTTCGGTATTTCCTGATATTTCTTAGCAAATTATATGGCACATCATTCTCAATTCCTTTTATTTCATCCAATACCACTATGTCAGTCATGGCAGTATCGTAAATTACGAAATCAAACAAAACTTTTCCATGTTTCGAAGTAGAAGTCTTTTGTTTATTATCAGTATCAACAAAGATGGGAAATCTAATAGTATTAAAAAAGGTAGTTGTTTTCAAATAGGTTTTCTTCTCATATTAGTGTATTTAATTTTTGTGATTTTCATGCAACACTTAATATTCATTGGTCATTATCCAAGAAAAAAAGCATTAGAAATTTTCGAAAGTTTGCAGGCTGGCCATAATTGTTAGTTTTTATCAGGATTGTGACCTTAAAAATATCTTATAACAATATTTCCTTTAGTTTCTGTAGATGTTGTTCTAATATATTTGAATGTTCTTATGATTAAACGGTATTGAATATCAACGTGCAGGAAACTGTTTATAATAGAAAAACAAGCATCATCAAATATATAACATATAAAATTATACCAACATGATGCAAAAGAATACATTTGAAAATTGATGAAATTTCAAATACAGATTATTCTAAAGCTACGAATAAGCTACGAATATAATTTGAAGCTACGAATAAAAAAAAAGTTCTGCTTTTATATATGTAATGTAAAATAGCAATCTAATTATAAATTTTAAAGACTGACTCTTAACAGTATATTATAAATTTAAGGATTACAATATATATTTTATCCAATTTATTTTCTTGAAAAAGAATCTGAGTAGGTAAGATTCACCCTAAACCTTTCAATTTTAAAAAAATGCATTTATAATTATAATAAAAAATTCCCCTATTAATACAAAATTTTGAAAAAAATTATTGTATATACATTAATGAATGCAATAAAATTCCAAATTTTATCTTATTAAAAACTTTATATTAAATAAATAAAAGAACAGATTAAAATTTATTGGGGAATGAATATTCATTTTACCTAAATATATTAACATTACATGCATTATTAAATAAACACATTTACCTTATAAATGGTTAAAATATCTTTAATTAAAATGTTCCTAGTAAAAAATTAACATTTTATTCTGTTGCATGCGAACAGAAAATGCGGCTTCTTATCATTGCTTGTAAATAATTTACTTATTAAATTTTTTCGGAAGGATAACATATTTTAAAAACATTTAAAAAAGTTTCACAAAATTTTGCAAAAGAAATTTTACTTTTATTTTACCTTTTTTTCACTTTTATTTCCATTTTCAGAATTTTTTAAGAGAACGTCTAGTTCTAAATTTAACTTGTTTACTGTTAATGATTCAACACTCTATTAGCTTAATCCTCTTAATCATGAAAAGTGGAAAAATACAATGCAGTGCTTAATTCTGACTTTATAACAACAAGAGTTCCAAATCAACAAATTTTTAAAGGAGAATAAATACATTATTTTTTAAAAAATTGTATTAAAAAATAAATATATATTTTTTTACATTTTTATTTATTGAAGGTCATTTTTATCATTTTCATGATGATATGGAGAGTTATTGGATATCATTCTCGCTCTACTCAAGTATGCATTGCCAGTACTTTAAGCAGCTAGCGCAACATCTCCGAAGTGTTTGAGCCAGTTGTCCTTACTTAACTTCCGGGCTTGTCCAAAGCCATATTTGAACAGAATAATCTGTAATCACTCGTGACATTGTTCCAATGGTATTTTGTTAATCGTCAGATTGAATTGCTTGTCTGGAAATTTCCTCTCTGTTGAAACATGTTATTTTTTTAAATATTTGTAAAATGATACAAAATTAATTATAAATAATTTTAAAAAATCCAGTTTTTTATGAAGTTTAATAATTTTTATAAATAATATAATTAATAATTAAGTCACATGTATAGATAAGTAATATAAATTTAAATTTCTCATTTGATTAGTATTTTTATATTTATACTTAGAGTTTTAAAGGCTTAAAATTTATTTTTTAATTCTGAAATAAATGCAAAAGAGAGTTAATTTATGCTACCAATTCTCAAAACTTCAATTAACCAGAAGAAATACACTGAAAAAAGTTGGAAAGCTATAAAAAATCAACATAAAATAAAACTGATCAGAAATTTTGCTTAAGTTTAAAGTCTTTAATATGTATATAACAAGCTTCTAAAATAATCTTTTTGGGTACATTATGTGTATGGAAAAACTGAACAGTAATATACATCAAACAGAACCATTTCTTATTTCAAAAACTGGAAGATTACCATCATCTTTAATTATGGTAAGTGTTTCTCGAATAAATTGCACTGTTGTCTGAAGTGAGAAGCTCGATTAAGGTACCTGGAATATTTCAGCATTTTTAGGATATCTCAAATAGATTTGTAGGGGCTTAAATAATTCCTTATAAAATTTATTACACTTCCAACTACTTTGCAAAATCTAATATATATATATATATATATATACGCCTCTGTTAATCATTCAAACCAGTTAACTGAATAATTTTCACTGAATATATTGCATCATATCTTAATGTAATTATATTGTATTGTTAATAGTTTATAATTCAAAAAACTTAAAATTTATCAACAAATTTTATCTAAAAAAATATAAGAGTGAATTTTTGATGTGATACTTTTATGCTTATAATTTGAAAATACTTAGTATCATGTATATTTGTTTTATTTTGTAGTATGCTAATTACTACAAATATTATCTAAAATCCACAATTTTGCATTATTTAAACATCTAAATAATTTTTTTCTATGAATATTACTGAAAACATTTTTTTGATAATATTCTTTTTCTAATATCATTAGAAAACGAATTTAGTGAGAATGTTTCCAATAATTGAAGTAAAATTAGATGAATATTTATCTGAGAGCTAATTTCAACTAATTTCAAAGAAGAAAATTTATTTTAACAAAAATGTCAATTATTTTTTTTACTATGAATCGTATTATTTTTAATCATGTGACCAAATAAATAATCACTTAACAATATATAAGACCTAAGGGTATGATTTTCAATCATACCATTGAAAGTCTGAGAAGATTATCCTAAATTTAAGATGTATTACCTATTTTTG